>JAQGCH010001769.1:0-14477 GCA_034699485.1 Nanhermannia elegantula | reverse complement strand
GAGCTCAATTCACTTTTTATTAAGTCTTTTAAATAAATAGTTTTATTGAGCAGTTGTGAACTGACAGAAATTTTGTGATCAATATATTTGTATTTCTATATATATTCTGTATTTCTTAATGTTTAAGTTTATTTTTGAAAAGTTTAAATCTGATAGAATTGAAAGCTAGAGATAAATATTTAAACACTGTACACTATAACCAAAACTTAAGCTCAAACTTATGCTTAACTGACTAATAATTCAATGCCATTCTTATTCAAACTTTTTATATGTTTTGAATTTCACATATTATTTGGAAATGAGTTATAAAATAAATAAATATTTATTGAAATAGTCATAAAATTGAATACATTACTGACCGATATGGCGAAGAGTTCGAGCTGTCCTAAAAATATCTGCACTCATCGGTTTATATCTATATTTGTATCTGTGAGTGACCAACAATTTGATTAATTTAATAAATATAATTATTTTTAAGGTATCGCTTGTGGTCTCATTTTTTCTTCTCAAACGAAAACTATGTCACATCCCATTCATGTACAACAGTGACGTTATAAGATTTTTGGCCACTTCTAGACCATTATATACCCCACAACATGTCCAGAATTATGTTTCTCATTATTACGATAATCTACAAGTTATGCATTGCATTGCATTTATTTTCACAAATATAGTGATTATCTTTACTTTGATTGACTTGAGACCAAAGAACAAATGGAAGCTCGGGTTTCAGATTTTTGTAATATAAGTCACAATAATTTTGTATTTAATAAATGGTAATCAAATTTTTGTCTTCTCTTTAGGCAATAATTGCTATGATTTTGAATATATGTATTATCACACATATAGCATACACTGCTTTCCATAAGCCGTGCCATCAGTCGAAAGATGGCAAATACATAATGAAACTCGAAGATAATCAACCTTTCAATGCATACACAGAAGAAGATTATTTGATGCTAACAATCACAGCAATCAATACGTGTTCTGCATTTTTATTTACTTGCTCTACAGTTTTACTGTGCATTGAAATAAAAATTGTTTGATTTCTGACCTCTAACCTTATTCTTATATTTACAGAGTATTTAGTTTTGTTTATTCCAAAAATGAATAACTTTCAAAAGTATCTTTAATTATTAATATAATATGAGTGGGCACCAGTGCTTCGCAGCTGATATAACTTTTAACCATGCTAAGTTGTAGCTTTAGCATGTTACATTTTGAATTTTTTACATTTTATAAGATTAGTGCCGAATCGCATAATTATAACATCCATTTAATAACTCTTTTCATTCAAAACTATTCATTTGATTGTAATGTAATAAATCTTATGTTATTATTCTAACTCATCATTAATTGTATGCAGAAGAGGTGTAATTTCAAGTGAAGGAACATTTATTTTGAAGTCAGCTCTATCTTCTATTTGAAATTGAACTCTTATTTTAAATGTTTTATAATGTTTTATAAACGATTTACAATTTCATCATTTTTGTCTTAATCTCGATTTAATCTTTTAATCAATTGATTCTCGACCGATTTGACGGCTATTACCCACCAAATGCTGAAATTCCAATGCCTTCAATGCTTGTTATAATTTATAAATTAAATATTCCATAACCTAAGTAAACAGTCTCAAAGACAAATACCGGTACTTCTTTGTTAACGTTTATATGTTTTGTACTTTTTCACAACTGTAAGCCTTTATATTCCACTGATTGTGGACTCATTTTAGACGTGAAAAGTACGAAAATATAAGTTATATTTTATAAAATATGTTCACAGCTGTAAAGCTTATATGAAATAATGTATGAAGTTATTTGAATTCATAGGATATCTACGATGTCCATAGAATCCATACAACATCTAAAGCGTATCGCTTTCAGAAAAGGGAATTTAACTTATTTATGAGATGAAAAGCTTATGAAAATGGTAACCATGGCTTTGAAATGCGTGTCTTCACAAGCGATGAATCAGAAAATCTATTTTTTTATCATTGAGCAAACTCTGTTTGTAAGGATTATACGAATTTGAGAGCATAGACGCGTGTAATATAATAAAAGCATAATGTCATAGATGAAGGAATTCTCAGTTATGTTTAGAAACTTTAAAATTGATAATTAGCGTAAATGAGAAAACATTTACAAAGCATAAGAAATTCATAATTGAAACTATGTTTCGATAAAAAA
The DNA here is from genome assembly GCA_034699485.1 of Nanhermannia elegantula. Classification (NCBI taxonomy): domain Eukaryota; kingdom Metazoa; phylum Arthropoda; class Arachnida; order Sarcoptiformes; family Nanhermanniidae; genus Nanhermannia; species Nanhermannia elegantula. Next base: position 12,291 of record JAQGCH010001769.1, on the reverse strand, counting down.
TCACAACTTTTGTCTTTCATTCATGAATAATAAATGGACTTATTTTGAAAACAAGAAAAATTGTTATTTTTAGACAAAAGCATTCTCACGACTTTGTAATTAAAGTCTCAGAAAAGTTAACGATAAAAAGTTTAGTCTCACAAACAATCTCACAAACAATCTCACAAACAATCTCACAAACAATCTCACAAACAATCTCAAGTGAAATACAACAATACAAAAATCTGAACAGCAATAAAGTAAAGAATAGTTAATAATACACGATAAAGAAAAGAGCTAAGAAAAGAGGAGAAGAATGCGCAGAACAATTCCCATTTGATGCTGGAGTGATGCTCTGCAATGTTAGTGATGCTGACTATTAGGCATATTCTTGTTTCTATTTGCTGTTGAGCTACACATTTATATTGGATCTCACTTTAGAGGCTGTGAACGTTGAATATTGCAGATTGACTGGTGATGGAGTAGTTTTCTTAGTATATCTCATTTTTTAGCAGACCTTTAGTTGAGATAAAATAAATAATTATGTCTTCAAGTTTTCCGAAGCATTTTTGTTTTCATCGGTTCGTTAGTTTCTTCTCTGCAGTGAGTATTTTGGAATATAAAATATTTATCCTATTCTTTCCTATCATTTGTACTCCTTTTGGATCAATATTTTGTTTATTTGTGCTGAGCTAATAGGCAAAAACCAAGCGTATCAATGCCGGCAGATATACCTTTTAATAGCGGATACGTATCTTTAATTTATTTATAGTTCAATTTCGGAACAAATGTTCATTTTTTGTAATTAGAAAATAGATGTTATTCATTCATTTCTTATCCAACAGATAAGGCTTAAGTGCTTAAGAAGCGTATCAGATGCTCAAAAATTATAAGATTACTGAATAAGTTGATTATATCATAGAATTAATTGGTTGTCTAGACTTAGAGCTAATAAAAAAATTTATTGAAATTGGAAAAAGTTATCCTCTTATAGAATAGTTCATTGCTTATCAATACAGTACAGCTTATACTAAGAAAATGTGTTAAACTTTTGTTAATCTGATAAACAGATAAACGATATTTTGTTAAAACGTATTTTAATTATTGTTGTTATAACCGTTACAACAAAAACGTGTAAAAATATAAATAAAAATTTTAAACTTTTATAATTATAATATAAATTGAAATAAGAAGGAAATGCTTTAACATATTAATTGGTTTTTTAGTTACTTATTATCGGATCATTTGTTGTAATCATCAAAAAAGACTGTCGAGCGTTACCACTGACAATTGATAATAAGCAGTGGTCATCGATTAGCGCAAACCATAGCTTTATGGAAGATTTCGTTAACCACTTTTATGACACAATTCAGATTTATCATATAGTAGTGATAAGCGCTGATGTGGTCTTATTTCTGTTATCGCTTATAAATATCGCTCCCGCACAAGAAGATCTTAGATTCGGATTTCATTTACTTGTAAGTCGAGAAAAATTGTTAAATCTTTCAACAAAATCATAACTTATGCGAACTTAAATTCTATATTGCATTAAAAATAGGTAATTATAATATTGGGTGGGATAACAATATTAACTTCCTATACAGCATACGTAGCATTTCAAATGCCGTGTCATTCACAGAAACTCATTGGAGACAAACCAAGTCGTGCCAAACTAGCATATCAGCCAAATAGTAAAGATAAAAATCCTGTCAACGCTTATATGGAAGATGATATACTCATGTTAGCGGTCACTGTTATGGATGCATTCGCTGGACTTCTGTTTTTTCTGTCGACAGTCGTCCTATGCGTGGATGCAAGAGAAGAAGCGATTCAGGATGAATATGTGGCAAGAGTTAGAACTAGTGTTTATTGAATTAAATGATTGATAATTATTAAAGAGAATCAATCATTTTTTTATTAATTAAATCTAGTTTTTAAGCACGGGCTCTATTCAAATAGATTTTTAATACAAATCTATTAGCAAAGTAGGCTCTGTCGTAATGCAAAAACCTATTCCAATGGTAACTACTTATTACCCTCACTATTAAATGTTTAAAACTAATGTTCATATAATAATTATTTAGTAATTTGAGTCGATTTTGAAAGAAAGACTTTGTAAATAAATTCTGTAAATATATATTCTGCGCAAGAATTGCTCAAAAGAAATAGTGAGGAAGAGAATAAGTAAAGCATGTGTTGATCAGAATAATTAAACTTTATTCAGAAATCATTTTATTATCACAACTTAAACAGCATTCAGTATTTATGTCTATAACATATTCTTAGAATTTTCCTTATTTTTAATTTAAATTTCTATTGAGTTTAATATTGAAGTATATGATGAAACGATAGAATAAGAATTAAATTGACAAAAATTTAATTGTTATGGACAAAGCGTGACAAATAATACTACGTATGTTATTGAGTACTTGTAAATAAACGAATAAGTCTTCCTTTTACTCATTATTTAAATCAAAGACATTAGGTTTCTCTTGTGCTCATATTTATCTTCAAAACGCTACCAATACTACGAAATACAATGTTCAAAGACTTATCAATTAGTTGTTCTGACATTTTGATCAAATTCAGCTTAGATCACAATTTTATTTATACGTAATAATGATTTAGTTGCCAACACATTTCGAGTTAATTACTTAAAAGAACTTAATGTAATTTTGACCGCTATAGTGAAATACCTTAAAGAGACAATAATTTAAACTTAAGTTTGAATTTAAGTATTAGTTTAAGTTTATTCATTCATTGGGTAAGAATTGAGTTCATTCTCAAAGGAAATTTTTATGTATATATTCAAATATCCCTTTGAGGGAAAATATATCTCAAGCACTTTTCACTGCTGGCAATAGTTTATATTGTGAATGCTTTGTAACTTTTATCACGTATTGTATCGAAACTTTTTTGTTGTTATATATTTTGAGGAAAGCCCTGATGAAAGCATATATACTTATCTTTTAAATAATTTATATATTTTTTACATTGTTTAAGAGGTTAATCTTGTTTTCATGTAAATATTTATTTATTCAAACCTACCCCTTACCAGTGATGCTCAGGCTCGACGCTCGTGCTTACGCACAGGTCTACGCGAGACTTTTTAAATAATAACTTTGTTAATTTATTTTAAGCAAATGTGATTCACTGCGCGATTCTATTCCTAAATTTTTAAAAACTGAATAATATATGTGTTTATTATAAAGTATGTAAATTATGTAAATAAAAACCTAACACACTTGACGTTCGCCCGAGCGTGATGTCAACCGAGTGCGCTCACTCTCGGCGAAAATTCTATTATTGGCGCTCCAAAAGCTCAAGAGTAGAGCAGTCCCAGAATTAATTAAATATTCAAAATTAAGATCAAATCTACCCTAAAATTGAATGGTTAAGTGTAAAGTTATAGTAAAATTTAATATTAGTTTACTTTATATTAAATTTTCTCGTATTTCTATCAATGAATAGAAAAAAGTAGTTTACTAGTTATGTCCAAAGAACGGACTATTTTCTGACAAACAAAATACAAATACCCTATCATTTTTAGAGTAGATTTGATTGAATTAACTACAATTTTGTAGTATATTGTAATTTTTACTGGAAACGTTTACCTTGCTAAATCATAGAGCTATAAGTGTGAATTCAAGACTCTGTGCCAAAAGTTGTACACATTTTCACCTAAAAATTTCTTTTAGCTTTAGGGGTTGAAAACCTCCAAAACCCGAGCAGCCGTTAATAGCAATGACTAAACGTCTGCTTTACTAATTCCGTTGTATAAGCAAAACAGGCGCTATAATAATGCAAAATCTATTCCCTTTGAAATGATATTCTGTATGTTAAAAGTTAGTTAGAATATGAATTCATTAAAACAGAGGTAATTTGAATTACATTAATAATGTAAAAGACTATCCTCTCGATAGATAGATTAATGTTAACTGCTATCCTCTTAAAAAGATTTTAATTTAATATTAGTGTTATTTGAAATTAAATATAATGATCAACAAAATCAAGTTATATATTCGTTTGTTAAGGATTTCAAATTACTTCGGTTCTGAATTCAAAAATGAATAAAAAATTAACAAGCATAACTATCTATATTAGGGTGACCACACGTCCTTTTTCAGCTGGACTGTCCAAAATTTGGACTATTTTCAAAAAATTATGTGTTTGGTCTCCCTTTACTTTTTACGAAAATAATAAATTTTATCAAAAAAATCCTTTAGTCCTCCTTTAAATTTTTTAAATGTCCAGATTGGACTCTATTAGATGTGGTCACCCTAACTTATATATCAATATAATTGGCAGCTAAGCTGATAATAGTTTCTGTTATCAATGGAATTGTTATGTTGGCTAAGATTTGATGATAAAGAATAAAAACTTATTCTTATAAAGAAGTGTAAAGTTGACTGCTTGTTAAATAAGTTACTGTATCAAAACTAACAAAATAATACAATTGAAAATATATTTAATTTATATCTTATTTTGACAAACTTTAAGTTATTCAATTCAAAATCTACTTATAATTGCATTTTTATCTGTACTATAAATAAAAAGTTTAATAATATAGATATTTGTATATGTACTCAATTGATTTTAATAAATAAAACTTTCACCACTCATACAAATACTCTGTAGTTGAGAATTAAAATAGCTTTGAAATAAGTTTCATTTCATAAGGTATAGACTTGTATTGGATCTGTTGTAACTTTAGCTGTATATGGAAACAAACTCTTTTTGAAATTTCTAAATGAGAAAGAATTTGCTTTTATTATAAGAGCAATGAGTGCCAAAACACGCAAATAAATTAATTGAAATCCGAGTATAGCGCTATTTATCCAAAACTTTTTATCATCGTTGAGATCGAGCTGATAGAGTATGGACGATAACTGTCCAGATGGACAACGATTGAAACCGTAGAGCGATATCAATATCGATTCGAATGTTTGCTTAGCATAAGATAAATTGCTTAACCATTGAATAAGTTTTGGTAATTCTTCGATAGGAACAAAGAAACCACAGAAGATAACGCACACGAGGTATAATCCAACCGATAGAACAACAGCAAGTTTATCATTGGATTCTGCAATTATGCCAATCAAGAATCCCAATCCTTGAGAGGTTAACACTCCAGCAGTTAATATAAATAAATATGAGAAAAATCTTTGTTCATCTTCTAGTTGTCCGCTTCCCTTATAGATAACCCACACATAACAGAAAGCAATTAAGATACTCAAAGGTAGCTCAACAATGGTTTTGGCCCAATAATAAGATGCTGTGCTATACCAACCTAATGGCATGAAAGTAGTCAAAACGGATTCACAGTTACAGTATTTGATGTCAAAATAATTTTTAAAAATAACAGATAATTGAATCGATTGGAAAAATATCCTCAAGTTTTAAAACTTTGTTCACAAACTGTTATTGTAATGATTGTCGTATTAATAATTGGCTTATTATAATAGTCTGATAATAGTTATGAGCTCTTTATAATCTTATTAAAGTATTTTTCTCTAAATTTACTCTTATTTTTAATTCCATTAAAGTTATTAATATTTCAAATTTGCTTTAATAATAAAATTTATTTTTAGAATTAATTTCTATGCTTTTAGACGAATAAACGCATTTTATCGATTAGTAGTTCAAAAAATAACGATTATTAGAAAATTTCTTTTACTAAATCACAGAATTCTTTACCAAAGACCTTAAACATTCTCTTTCTTAATAATGTTTAGTGAAAGTGATGTTTCACTTATCTATATCTATGTCTATGTCTATGTCTATATCTATATCTATATCTATATCTTTATCTATATTTAAATTAAATTATAAAAAAGATAAAATAAAATTAGAAACCAATAGATTTAATACAAAGCATACCATTTTGGTGTTCATTTAAGAATATTTTAACTTCCGTTGTGAAAGTCATAGTCGTGGCCACAACTTGGAGAAACATAATTATTATTCCGGCAAAAAAGTTAAATTTTAAATTCTGTGTTAAAAGAGATTCTTCTCTTAAAGCTTCAACAGTTTTAACACAACTGGTATTAGAACTGACTGCAAAACTGAAACAACCATCAGGTTCTCCGATATGTTTATTATATAGTTTGCTTAATGCAAGTCCGAGACCAACAATAAATACAAATTGAATAACCATTGCTTTCCACTGAGATCTAAACGTATAAGCCGTTGAACGCAAAAACAAATTCCATGTATTACTGATTGAGAAGCTCTTGCTTTTAAATACAATCCCATTCTGAGCCCAATTTCCTTCAGTAATACAGCTATTTATTAAAACCTTTTTCATCTGTAATGTCTTATTAACTAAACGTTGAAGCTGTTGATCATTTCTGGACGCAATCTTAAGAAGAATTTCTATTGGGATTTGATATTCAGTGCACTCAATATCGCATGCATTTAAATGCATACGAAGTTCTTTTGGTGGACCTGCAAATGCACACAACCCTCCCTTTGCCAGAACATACAACTGGTCGAACATCATGAGTACATCAGAGTTCGGCTGATGAATGCTCGTAACTATCGCTATATTGTGTTTTCGCGAAACATCTTTTAGACATCTAATAACCTATTTATACATTTTTTCATATCAAGTATTAGTTTATATAATACAGCAATATATTGCATATTGTGCTCAATGTTGGAGGTCTTTTAGTTAAACTTATAAAAGTAAATTTGAAAATTTCATGTTTAGTTTTATGACTTAACACATGTTCTAAGAAAAGATTTGCCAAAATTGGTCAAAAATCGAGCGACAAGTGTTACACAGCGGCACATATTTACCATAAAATGTTAATAACCATTGATATATATGATTTGGACGCTTAATATATTGATATCATTTGTGTTAACACTACTTAACTAAATATCACTAAATTTTTTTCTCTAAACTATAAAACTAAATAAAACACAAAATTTTGGTAATTTATAGCTAAAAGACCTCATACACTAATAATAAAAAGAGCTTACAGTTTCAGCTGCATTACTATCGAGACCACTGGTCGGTTCGTCAATACATAAAACGTTAGGCTTATTAATTGCCGTCAATTCTGTAGCAATGGCTAAGCGTTTCTGTTCACCACCACTACAGTGTTCGACAATTGTGTTCGCAATATCACTGACCATCAGATCTGATAATAACTTTTTAGCGTTATTTTTATGATTGATTTTAACATCTTCTCCGCTGTTTTTTAGTTTTGACGCAAAAATCAGAGATTCATTTGCTGTCAAACCCATGAGTAAATGTTCTTTAATGTCTTGCACTATAAAACACGATCGAATCTCGTAATCAGAATTCAAATAGATTCGTGTCTTACTTCCCAAACCAGACATATTTCTGCCATTAATACATTTCAATAAAGTCGACTTTCCTGAACCGCTCGGACCCATCAATGCGTTTAGTGAACCAAAATTAATGATACCATTTATCTTCTTGAGAATCGGTTTTGCTTTTGTGCATAACAATGGACTGCCACTGAATTTGAGATCAATCCAGGCGACCGCCAATTTTGGTTTATTTCGTTCAGTTTGAGTAGAATTGTGATCACGATTATCATCCATTGAGTTAACTTATGTTATAAGTAATTTATAATTATTTTTAAGATTAAAAATATCTATTTTACTAACACTTGATAAAAGTGAAGAATCATTCTTTCAAAATATGGATTCTACTGAATATCTCAAAAAACTTTTAACTCTTGTTGAAACTAAAACTAGTATTAAGTTAATACTGCCTGACATGTGAGTAAATTTTACAATTTTTTTATTGATAATAACCTCAAACACGCAAAAAATCTATTTGAAAAACTTTCAAAAACTAAAAGTTAGCTTCAAATTTAAGACATTAGTCGTCTTAATGAGAAAAATATTTATTCATATAAGATCTTAATTACTTAGTGTTAATGTCATATTATATTTATTTTTCAAATTAGTGGTTTAATTGATCTCTACCTAAATGAGGCAAAAATTTAAATATTTTGATATCTCTTATTAAACTTATGATTAACTCTATCAATGCTTAATATATTGCTATTGAAGTATTGATGATTAGCAGTAGTTATTAAAGTTTTGCTTTTGGGGCAATACCTCAATAGATTATATGGCTTGTGGTCCAAGTGATGACCAAAGCTATCCTATAACAGCTGCGGCAGTATATAAATTTAATTTACATCTAAGCATTATTTCACTTAAACAATATGGAGTGAAATGTATAAAAATTAATATAATGGGCACAAAATGCCCATTAATTAATGCTGATTGCAATCAGATATAGTCTTTTAGTGCAATCCAGCACACATTTAAATTTACAATTAGAAAAAACTGGCATAGGATTCATTTCAATTTATAATGAAAAAAAGATAAAAATCTCATGTCTTCAGGACATGAGATTTAATATATAAATGCACGAAAAAGAGCTCAGAAGGATTACTGTACTTCTCAGGTCTTGAGTAAAGTTATATTTTTATATATATGACTAGTTTTTATGACAATTTGTATTTTTATTATTGAATAAAAACATTTTTTTATTTGCAACTGACTGTTATATCGGGTTCGCTTCTGACTATTTTTTCTCACTCGGGATTCGTTTGGTACCGGTTTCGTTTCCTTTGGTCACATCGGATCTCATATGACAGTGAGCAGCAGTATGACTGACTAATATTATTTTATGGCTATTTTTAACCGGGATTTATAGAGAGTGCCACTTTTTCGCGGGACTAAACCCGTAATTACAGCCGTAGCGGCCATAGGGCCACCGGCACTCTCTAGGGATGAGCATTGAGCGCTTACCCTGCAGCGGTAGACCCTACTGGTACTGTTATAGGCCCAAATACCGACATATGCATGATTTAAGTACAACAATAGTTTTAGCAAAATTGCAATTACTTTTCAAAAGGGTCTTTATTTTACTCACTTCTATAGGTTTTTTGAAAGCTTCGAAAATATATTTTAAATAAATGCTTTTAGAAATTTTCTCCGATTACTTAATACAATACCTATAAAAATGTTTGTCACTAATATTGAACACTAATCAAACCCCTAAACCCACGATCATCGGAGTTTCAACTTTGATATTTTATTGTTAATCAATTAAAATAAACACTAATTTGAAGCATTCTATAATTAAATACCTGTATTTGAATGCAAACCAACTTTATTTTGAATCAAAAAAAACTTTTCCAATAATTTTCTGTAATACAGACAAAATAGAAAATTTTATAACTATTCTATTTTCAATTGAAGAATTTAAACCAATACTAGACTATACTAAATCTTTTAAACTTAGCTTTTAGATGTCGGCATTTTTAGACTTTAGACTTTAGACTTGGACTTTAGACTAAGTCTAAAGTCCAAGTCTAAAATCCAAAGCTATTTTAGGTTTTTTGGACCTAAACAATGTTTTAAAATATTCAATAATCTGAGAAACTTTTGAACTAATATTCCCTTAATTTTTAAAGAAAATTCAATAATAAAGAGTTTTGAATTATTTTTGGAATAAATATGAAAAAATGAGCATTTTTTATATCAATATCAATAAAGACAAATTTTTGGGTCTAAAAGTCTAATCTAAAGCCTAAAACTTTAGGCCATGTCTAAGTCTAAAGTCTAAAGCTTTAGACCTCAAGTCTAGACTTTGCCCATCTATATTAGCTTTAATGTTCTTAAATTCTTCAGTAACTATCTGTTAAACTATTGGCATAAGGGTTATAAGTGTTAAATCAGTTCCAAGAACGAGAACGAGAACGAAAATTAATTTCGTTCCGGAACGAGAACGAGAACTAGAACTAGTTATAACTTATACCGTATAAGTAAAAAATAAAAGGATTTTTAAATTTTACTTTTATATAAACTCTATTGAGAGCAAGCTTTGAGACAATGAGTAAACAAATAATTGTTAAAATTTTAATTAAACATCAAAACTAAAGACATTTATCTATTTTTATGAGATAGATATGAGATAACAAGAAAGTTGACTTACTTTTAAATTTTCCACTTTTTGAGCCCATTCTTTATAACTTGAAGTCTAAAATTTTCAATTTTTAACCTCCTTTTATACTTATTTATTTAGTTTGAAGAATGGTTTCTAATGAAAGGACAAACGAAATGCAAGCATACAATCGTATTAATCATTTAACGTAAACTCAATCAACTCTATAAACCACAATAATTTTTAAACATCAATAATCTTTATTAATAACAAACATGCGAAGCGAACATTTACTTTATTATTCAATAATTATAATATGATTAATAATATTTTGATATTATATAATTGATAAATCGATAACTACTGTAAACGCTTTAATAAATATGTCTATTTATATAATTGTTGAACTTTAAACTTCTTGAAAACAAAATCCTTTTGAATACATTTAGATTTTTCAATATCCTTATTAAAAAGTTAGTTCAAATCCCAGAGTGCTCTAAAGCCCTAAAGTAATCAAATCATTAATTTTATTCAAATAACAAAATAAGTTATTAGTAAAGATGCACATAAGCTGCGCTACGCTTGAGCTGAGTATATAAAGCAGAAGAGCAGCTCAAGCTGGAGCTTAAAGCTGACACAATGAGTTTGAAGCTCAGCTTAGTTGGGCGGTGAGTTTAGGCTCCAGAATAAATAGGAATGCAAAATCGTGCAAGTTACAATAGCGAGAATTTGAAATAGTTCTGGGTCATAAAGCGTCACATCTCAATATAATGCAATGCAATTCAATTGTTTGTCTATTTCAAACAATCAGTCTTTCACTTAAATAATGTTTAGGAAATTCATTCAATCATAAATGTATACAAATTATAAATAGGTGAATATCAAGTCTTCACCTATTGTAGTATTCATGGTATACATATTTGTGAAAAACTATTAATCATATAATTTAATAATTGAAAGTCAATATGTCTACGAAAGCAGTAAAATCTGTTCAGAAGATTCACAATTTGTATTACAGGAAGTTGAAAATGATAATGAAGACAATTTAAAATGGATAAGTGTAACAGAAATGGTTAAGGGGAGTGACAAAACATTAAAGTGTAAAAAATTTATTGTAATTGAAACACTATTTAGCATAAAATTTGGATTAAGACATTTTTCGATAAGCTTATAAGCGCAGCTCAAGCTTTAAGCTTAAATTTTTGAACAAATATGCACTAGTTTTGTACTAGGACTCGAAATTACAAAATCTGTTTGAGTTACTTCTAGTTCAAGAACTCCTTCGCGGATTTTTTTCCATAAATTTATTCGTAATTCAGACTTTTAATTACTGAAAGCTTCAGGAAAATAAGATCATTACTCTGAAAGGGAATTAATATTTCTAAAGGTATTTCAATAGATATCATTAGATTTAAACCATAGATAGAGGTACAAACTTGAGGTAAAAACCATTAGATATCTACGAAACCATAGATTTTTAAACTGCTGTTTGTGGACCGACAGCGGGTAGACCACAAAGTTCTTAACATTTCAATAAAAAAAGGTTCGTCGATCAATTCTATAGAAGTTGGTTTAATTATTTCAGTTTTCATTATTAATGATTCAATTGTTTTTATTGTTGACATTAGATTTGAAAAGTTTTATGAGTAAAGCATCGGTGTCATCACTTCCCCGAATTTGATTTGCCGAAAAATTATAAGTAAGAATTGTTTTTTATGAAAACAAATTCTCAATTTTATGAAAAGCCAACTCATTTTCATAAGTATCACATTTGCCCAAAATTAGTGTGCATTCTGACGATATTGACTCAGAAAACTGTTAAGTTTTAGATATCTATCAAATTTTCACATTCAAAATATAATAATTATTGTGAGCATAAAAGTATAATTTCTTAAGCAAAACCCAATCGACCAATCGTTGCATAAGTATATCGATATTTTGACTGTTCGTCAATCATTTTGACTAATAAACTGTACGCAACGTATTTGGGAACCACTGTCCTAAACCATGAAAATTAAATTTTTAAAAATCTTATCTTAATATTTAAGATGTTACTGATGAGCAAAATTTTGTACATACTCAAGTCCCAGCCAATCACACCTACCATCGCAATCCAATGGTATGGTATAGTTTTGTATTATGGCTTCTAAGGTTGAAAAAAATTTCTTATTCATAAGAAATAAAAAATAGAGTGATTTAAAAGTTTCATTTAAAACATGAAAAATATCTCAATATATGACAGAAGATAAGCTATGTTTACACTTAATGGCAAACTATAAGCAAATACAAAGATATCCTGAATTACAAAACAATGACATAAACGTAAGTTTAAAATTAGTGAAATATTTAATGTATGAGTTAAGTGAGCT
>JAQGCH010001768.1:0-14483 GCA_034699485.1 Nanhermannia elegantula | reverse complement strand
CTTTCAGGAGTTTGGCGAATGTTTTTGTGCGAATAAATAACTTGTTCTAAAGCGAACGCAGACTTAAGATCTGATAACTATTCAGTATAATATATAAACACTTTTAGCAAAGAAAGCAATACTCTGCTCAAAAATATGTTTTATTTATTGTTAATAATAATCTCTGCAATTGTTTTAACGGAATGCCAACAAAACCCAACGATCTCCTTCATCACAAAAGAAAGGATTGTGAACATCGGGGACACAATCGACTTGTCGTGTTCTGTGCAGTACGCGCGCGACTATCCTGTGATTTGGGCCAAAATAAATCATGAAAACCCTATCAACCATTTATTCATTTCCAAAGGATCTTCGCTTTCGATTCCCGATAACCGCTATTCGATCAGACACGACGACGCCAGTTCCACATACACGCTACAAATCTCCAAAATACAAGAGATAGACGCCGGCCATTATCAGTGTCAAGTGGTTATCGGAACCTCTTCTAGAGTTACCGCAGGTATTCATAAATTTGCGTTAAATTCTTTATTTTAAAAATAGTTATTTAATAAAATCAATTATTTATTACCAGATGTGAGTGTTTCCGTACGAATCCCTCCAGTAATAAGCGATAATAGCACGCGCTCAGTGATAACCTCTGCCGGTGCCTCTATTTCATTGCAATGCTATGCCTTCGGTTATCCACAGCCGAGCATTAGTTGGCGCAGAGAAAACAATGACCTCTTGCCAACCGGTGGTGCCTTATATAGAGGCAATATATTAATAATTCATAATATAACAAAGAATGATAGGGGAACTTACTATTGCATCGCCGACAACAATGTAGGCAAAGGCGCGCGAAGAAATGTTGGCGTCGAAGTCGAATTCCATCCTCAGGTCACTGTCGACAGACCTCGATATGAGCAGGCATTGCAATATGACTCTGACCTTCACTGTCATATCGAAAGTTTCCCCAATCCAAGTATTATTTGGCTTAAAGATGGCTATGAATTAAAGGACAGTCAACACTATCATATTTCTATTTTTTCCACTTCACACGAATTCACCGATTCTGTGCTCAGAGTTAAGAGAATAGAAAAGCGTCAGTACGGAGATTATGTCTGTAAAGCTATCAATAAATTGGGCAGTGATCAGAAAATTATTCAATTAAAAGAATCAGTTAACGTCATATGTCCTCCAGCCTGTGGTGAAGGCTATTCTGGCTATACTGGAGCTGCCATTGATCTTAATTCTAGTGTCAACTCTCTTAAAGTTTGTTTATTACTCAGTCTGTTATTTTTTGTGTTCATTTGATTGACATTTTTGAAAAACTAGTGAAAAGTTTAATGACATTTATCGAGAAAATGACTTGAAAATCATTTCTTTGCAAAATACATGACCACTAATCACATTCCATTTTACATTTGCCATCAATTTTGCTGATTATTGCATTACATTACGACACAACAAATCTCAACCGGTTCTTCACCCAAATCTCTTTTTTTGACTAAACTTTTTTCTTATTTACACTTTTTTTTATAGTTATTAAATAACTTATTTAATATTTACTGCTTTTCCGAATTATGATTATACTTTTTTTAACATTGTTAATATATTTATAAGTGCCTGCATTTTACTATTAAATAAAGTTAATATTTGACACTACAATACTAACAAATATGTTCAGTTGTTTTATGATTTTATTTTCAAATCATAAAAAACTTATTCAGAATTTATAAGTGGTTTTTGTAAAAGCCTTTATATATCGATAGCTCTTTGAGAGTCAGTTAAAACTTGAAAAAGTTTGATTTTCTATATATTATCTATTGTTGTCTCGTCCAGTTTGTTAGCTTCAAGTGATTCAAGGTGTGGCTGTTAGGGTTTTAAATAATAAATTAAAACCAATTGAAAAGTATTTTTCAAAAAACGAGTTGTCATCTTTTCCTAATAATATAACATAATAGCAATATGTATGGGTTTTCTAATTACGAAAATTGCTGATTAAATTAATTAAAGATTCGCTGCGCAGATATTAAATGAGACAAATGATACAAAAATCTGTGAGGAGAACAATATTTAAAAAAACTTAAAATTCAAAGTAATCAACAAAAAAAGGAGACAAGAATTAAATTTTATTTTTTTATCAAATTGATGTATAATTGTGTTTTACAAGTAATTTAAATAAATTAACAAAAAGCTAAATCTATACAAAGTACGATATTTTTGAGTATTTGTGTGGGTATTAGATAAATATCAGCTGAAGTTAAGTTTAAATCATTAATAATTTACTAAAACTGTGATTAACTTTAACGTAATATTAAATAAAAGAATTTAAAGCTAATGTGCTTGAGGTTAAAACTCATGACATATTAAGTAGGGTTGAGTTCACTCTTATTTTAGATGAATTCCTATTTTGCGTGTATAAATATTGTTCAACTTAGACTGCGTTGCGTTTAAGCTAATAGTTAATCAGCATTAGGTTTGATTATTAATAGCTTACTATATTTCAAGTTTCATTAGCAATAAATCAAATCTAAAAAATCATTACATAATTGACTTGAGATGTTTGAAAAAAATATTTTAATGATAAAACAATGTGAAGGCAAAAATCTGTCTTTTAATAAACATATTTTGGTAACTATTACGTACTCTAATAAAACGTGACTCTACTCAGGGCACTCTCTGTTAATTAAAACTAATTACGAAGTACTTTATTAAAACATTATTTATCATATTTGAATTCTAAATTGTTGACAAAATAACAAAGACATCGGTTTGTAATACATATATACATGTCATTTAAAGTCTGAATTACAAGTTTTTTAACAAGATATTTAACGTTACCGTATATCAGAACGAATTGGAAGCTTGTCGTATACATGAAATCTGCTTTAATTACTGTCTTATTTAAGATAATTCTGTACTCATATATAGGAACCAGTATTTTCTCGCCAAGTATGTGAACCTTTCGTGATGAGCGTTCAGATAATTCCAAGGAATACAACTAAAAAGTCAAACTATAAATCTTAAGAACACTCAAATTTATTGTTCGATAAAATATATAATTGGACGGAAATAAATCTTAATTATCGATATCATGAAATTAAACGAAGGGCTTGAGTGACAACTATTTTCTTTAGGATTTTCAGCTCAAGTTTTATCATAAATTTAATTGAAGTAATTGAATAGAAGTTATATTAATAGAGCTTTTACTTAATAGCCCAGAGCTAAGGCCTTGGCATAGAATGAAATGGTGTTCCTCAACGGCTTATGTATGAGAGGTAACAAATTCCTGCAGCTCATCAAATGCTCACTTATTGTATCCTAATATCAAGTCTGGACACATAAAATCTTAAATTAGTATAAGTTTGTGTTATGTTTCTGTATTGTATACCATTGTATGCCATACTAATTAATTAGAAAATAGCTCTTCTGAATCAGTAAAAAAAATAAATAAAACATTAATTATTTTAAAACTTTTATTAAAACATAATTATAAACAAATGGAATAATTATATAAAATGTAAAATACATAATGTGTACAATATTTGACATGAAATTCTAAATACAATGTAATACTCTTTAAAATGATTTATTGACACGAAAAACATGACGATTGAGTCTTTTGATCGCTATCAATATTAACATTACTTGGACTATGATTTACGGCTGAATTACCGTTAGTTGACTGTCGTTTTTGCACTAAAATATCTGCGATCTCATAAAACAATTTTTCAACATTATCTGCCTGTAGTGCAGACGTCTCCATAAAGAGATCAAATTCATTGTTAACAGCAAACTGTTCCGCAATGTGTAACGGGATTTCTCGTTCTTTATCACATTTGTTTCCAACTAATACTTTAAGTACACTATGATTTCCATTACCCGAAGCTTAAATAAATCAAAAATAGATTTTAGATTAGTATTAGATATTATTCAAATTTGTTATCTTTAGTTTTATTGCTCTTAAAGGTGTTGATACTCACAGCCGGCGTATTGTTCGATATCACGACACCATTGAGATAATGAATCAAAAGAGGGCTGAGAACTAATATCGTAGACTAACATTAGACAATGCGCTGAACGGTAATAGCTCTGAGTTATGCTTCTGAACCGTTCTTGTCCTGCAGTATCCCATATCTGAAGCTTTACTTTTACTCCTAATAAAAACAAATAAATATAATAAACAACTAATTATTTTTAAACAACAAAAAAGTTTTCATTTGCGATATATATTGTACGAGTTCGGGCATTAACTTCTTATAATATAAATCTGAGGTCAATATAATTGGTTAGGCTTTTAATTTTTAATGGAATGATTGACTCAAACGAGAGAATGACACCAAAGGCTACAACAGATAATACTGTGAACATTTTTTACTAAAATTAGCTATAATTTCTTGTTTTGCAGTACAGGTATATAATGTACATAAAAGCATAAACAAAAATTGAGCTCTTTTTCTCTTTATAGCAATAGCAAAGCAATAGTATTTCAAGAATAAATTGATATAAACTCTTTCGGAATTTATTTGTTTGGCATATAATTCACAATAATTGCATATTTGAGATCAATGTCTAAACCTATTTATGAATCACTCCATTTATATCGAAGTCATAACGAAATATAATAATATTTATTATTTATACTTAAAATGATATGTTAGAGAAAATCGCTCAATAAAAAAAATACTGAGTTTATCTTTATTATTATCTTTTACGCCAAACTCTATGTAAACTATAGATTATATGAATCAATAAATAAATAAATAAATAACAAGTTATCATCATTAATATTGTTGTTATAAGTCAACGTTTGTTTTCATCCAGCATTCAATTTCAAAGATAAATAGCTTTCAATTATAATTCATAATTAAGTTTTTGGACATTTGTTAGAAAATTAATAATTGATTAAAAGGATAATCCTTATTGTTGTTGAGGAAAAAGTGTACAATAGGTGAGGGATGGCCAAGCTCATCTTTAATTAGGAGGGGGGGGGGAGGGGTCCAGCTTGGATTTTCGGCCAAAAATACCAGAGGGGGCCGAGGTTGGGTATTTTTTAAAACGCGTTATTTATCGCTTTAAAGCCTTTATTAATAATCTGATTCTAACTTAACTTATGGTTAGTATTAAATGAAATGAAACATTTGTAATAAATATACATTGAATTACTATCTGCAACATTTTTAACCTAATAATTGTAGACAATCTTTAAATAAATATAGCGTTGTAAAATACTAAATTTAGAATTAAATTTATTGGTAAATTTAGTGTCTTCAGAGAAAATTTAGTAAATTTTTGATAGAAGCAGGTTAACAAATGAAAGAGTTCAAAAATTGCTATCAATTAAATATTATACTAGTTATTAAACAAATAATTTGAAAGAATTTTATATTTGAGAGTTCAATTATCCCTAGTATAATACTAGAATTAGGGTAACATAACATTCTAGGATGATAACGTACAATTTTAACATTTTGCTGTATTTTTATATTTTATACTAAATTTAGTCCAAAAACTAAATTTAGTGCTCTGTAGAAAATTTAGTAAATTTAACGCTAAATAAATATAATACCTGTACAGTAAACGCTAATTTTGAAGATATAATTTTTTATAAAAAGTATTTCGCAATAAAATGTATTTTGAAAATTATTTGACAAAATCGAGGCCTAACTGTATTGGTTTCTTTTGGAGTGAATGTACGCAGTTATTAAATAAGAACCAAATAACTAAACGTTAATTTAAATCTAAGGTTTAGTTTGTAAACAAAAATTTCTTCTGTAAAGTGATTCTTAAATATTTAACAAATACTAAAACAATCGATTAATTTATGATTTAAATGAACACTTATTTCACATAACTATCAAATTAATCATTATGTTAATGTACTAATGTTGTGGTTCAACACAATGTTTAGAAAACAAAAATATTGAGTTAAGTTTTCATTATTTTGACTTCAGGTGATACGAGAGTTAAAACTGTAGTGAATCAAGTTTTTAGGTTATTTGCTTTAAAGCTTTTAAAACTCATTGAGACTTTGAAACGATCCGTCAATAGTTGTGTAATAACTCTCAAAGTGTTTGCATAACTTTGAAGCCATAGTATTATAAGTTTATACAAGAATTACTATAGTGTACAGTGATTATGACAGGTGAATAATTATAAATATTAACTGATTTATTGTGCAAATTCCTGTATCTGTATTTATGAGTCATATTGAGAGTGATATTTAGTAAGTCTTATGCATATTGCACAACTTATCTAAAAGTATATGAAATTTAATTATTCAAGTTTTATGAACTTTTCAGATAAATATAAATAATAACAATAAAAACGAATAAAATAACAGCTAAAAAAGTTTCCAAAAGGAACTACAGGTATAATAAAAACATGAAATCATCAATTTATTAGCTCAACAGCAAATCTAAAGCTAATGCGTAAACTTTAACCTCATTTCACAAATCAGATGTCATTACCCTTTATAGAAGTTATATTTTGAATATACAGTATTTGTTAAATATGATATAATTTTCAATAATTAACTCATTTTGTATATAAATTATTGCGGAATCAGTTATTTTGTAATAATATATAATTGAATAAAATGAAGTTAACTCTAAACTAAATATATTGAATCATTAGACTCGTATTAAATTTCAAAATGTTTGAGTACTAGTAGTTTGAACAATAAATTACTTAATTATCTTTAGTTTCTTTATCATAGACTTATGCGATCATTATGTGTAAGATTAAGATAGTATTGAGACAACTGGTGATTCAGTCAAATAAATAGTTTCATTAATTTATTACCAAAACTGGTTCTCGACTACTGATTAACAGAATTAATTCATTTAAGCCAAACATTTCTCTGAATATTTTAAAATTAGAATAATTTGAAACATTTAATGAGAAACATGTCAAAAAATGAAACAAACGGTAAAACCGATTACTCGAACCTGTAATTAAGCAATAAGTAGAAGTATAGGATATAACAGATAATTATATAATTAAATGCCATTCAAGTGATAGCTGAGAGAGTAATAAAACAGAAAAATATCAAACATACCATTAATATGAAGGGTTTTGATCATGAAATCGACCCCAATGGTGGCGCCCTGTCCTCCAGGAAATACACCCTTTTATTAAAAACATTTAAAGTAATTACAATTTAATTAAATACTTTTTCGTGAGTTTAATGGTTAACAAAAAAATATACAAATCATTGAATACTTGTGTAAATCTGCGGACCAGACAAGTCTTTCCAACGCCTGCGTTACCAATCAGTACGATCTTAAATAAGAACTTATAGTCTTCCATATCAGTCAATATTTACTTCAATTATATCAAAAACAACTTTTAATTATTGGGAACAAGTCTTCACTTTCTGTCGATATTAACCAACTTTTAAATCAAATGTAAACAATCGATAATTAATTAAAATTAAAACAATATATTACACAAAAATATCAATAATAATAATACAATATTTGATTTTTGTTAAAGTTATTGCACTTTTACTCAAAAATAAAAATGAAATAAAAATGAAATACAAATGAAATACTGTTTGTAATAATAGCTATAATTTGAAGCCAAATATTGTTAAGTTATTAAAGATTTGGTCAAAAACTTGACAATTATTTAATATTTCGACAAATTTTGATTTAAGACATAAACAGAGAAACAATTTATTGAAAACAATTTCAAGACGTCATCACATTCTTGAGCTCTTATTTCATTTGAGCCTTAATTCGGTTCAAAGATTTTCTGAATTGAACGCAATTAAAAAGAGTTGACTTTAAGTACAACTCATTTAATAGTACTTTTGTACAAACGATAAGCGAATTCAATAAACAGTGAAATACAGTGAATGAAATCTCATATAAAGCAAAGCTGACTTCACTTATTGGCTCTCATTATTATGGGTGCGCTCTCTTTCGTCAAATCATACACTTTTAGCGCCGCATTTGATTACATTATTAAAAATAAAGACCAGATATTAATTATACTATACTGTACAGTAGAGAAGAGCATCGGGCTCGGGCTGTATCATGAGCCCGAAAGAGCCCGAAATTCTTTGATTGCATTAATAAATATAACATTACATAACATTAACTGATAGTAGATCTATTTTAGACCCACAAAAGGTAAATAAAATTTTATTCATTAGATCCATCTTTGATTTGATATTTTTTAAATATATGCTTCATTACAATTAAAGTATAAAATACCTGTGTTTTATAAGCTTTTTAAAATTTCGGGCGGGCTCGGGCCTTCGTTTTTAGCCCGATGCTCTTCTCTAATGTACAGTAATAAACAATACGTTTTCTAAAAACGTTTTCTTCAGCCAACTTCCTAATGAGAGGAGATCTCACCGAAGCTCATGTTAAACCAGTGAGATTTTTACAGGGATAACCCCGTGTCGGCTGTGGCAAACGAGTTGGGCCATAGGGGTGTTGAAAAAACACTGCATATGTGGCCAACATATAGCAGAGAAAATAGCCACGCCTGGGGTTCGAACTCAGACCTTTCGATCTGAAGTCGAAGCAATAGCGCGTTGCGCCAGTCCTCCCCCGTAATAAATAATAATATTTAAATATTTCGATTGAAATATAAAAATAATATGTAAATTATGAATATTTTTTGCGCTGAATTTCGTGAAATTATTTTATGAAATCTTTTCAAATTCTTTTGCAAACTATTTGAAAACTAATTAACAAAGCTTTTAAATCAAACAAATATTCAGAACACAAAGCTTTTAAAAATAATATCTATAAAGAAATCAGAGAATTAATGTATTTTGTCTTTTATTCTTAAAATCTGTGAATAGCTTTGAAGACAACAATAATAAAAAGGTTAACGTCTTTTAAAATCAAGTTTTTGGTGCATTAAAAGAAATGCTAAGCACTAAAGCGTAGATAAACTGTTTAAAGTTTCTAAATAGTGGCGCACTTTTGCTTCCACTTCTATGGAATGGAAGAGAAATCTTAAAATTTAGTGAAAGCAAAATGGAAATGGAATTAGTGATCATGTTTGAGGAATGAAACATAATTTTAGTCACAGTTTTAGTGAAAATGGAAATAAATTTTCTAAAAAATTACACGACTACTGCATCACTAGTTCTAAATATAAAAATTTTTTAATTATACCGATTTATACAGTAAGTAATCGCTGCTGAGAGTCATCTATTATTAGTCTCTACTCTTGACTCGAGAGATAAAATATAAAAATTAAAACATTTGGTGTTCATTTAGTGTTCATTTTTGATTTATAAAAGTTGTGTAAAGTAAAGAACAATAATAGTAAACCAGTATTTGTTTAATTGAAGTAGAATTACAAGTAATCTTAATAACAAAAGTTAGTTCAAAGACTCCTAAATCTAACAATACATACCTGCATATCAAACAATCGTAAACTCATGCGTGCATTAAATCATCAGTAAATATATTGATTGAATGACTACATCATAGATTTATTTTATTAAAAATATTATAATTTACAGATTAGATATAATTTACTGTGCAGTAATCTAAAGTATGGTCTGTATTTGGATTCTAGACTGACCTATCATTTTACCCCCAATGTATCCCTACGAGTATAATAACCTAACCTAATCTAACCTAACTGGTAACTTTATCAATACATAAATAATTATTAAACTTCTAAGTTATTTAGTGTGATAATTAAATGATAGCATAATTAGAAATATTTGTTATTTAACTTATATTAACCGGACTTAACTAACTTGTAATGTGTGCTCTACAACAGCGTTTCCTAAACTCCATTTGGCGCGGCACTGGTGCTCTATTGAACAGGTTCAGGTGCTCCGCGAGAAAATTTATTAGTTTATAATAAAATGCTTGTCTTTTTTCAATTTTAGATTTAACATAAAAACGAATGAAAAGCGTAATATATTAGACACTACTAACACAAATATACAGAGTACGAACACAGATTCTAAACCAGCCATTCGCAAACTATTGCTCCGGGAGCCACACGTGGCTCTTCTGGTGCTATTTTGTGGCTCTTTTCATTTTAAAATTTAACATTAAGCTTAGCTCTTTACTGATTAATTTTATAATTATATATGAAAATTATGACATGAATTAAAATGAAATATACGTATTGTAAAATGCTTATAAAAATTCTGGATTCAGTGGCGAAGCCAGAAAATTTTGAGTGAGTGGCCATTGTATTGGCTTTATTGAAGGCAATTTTGAGTGAATTATAATGTGTTTTAATATTAACTTTTAATTTGAGTTGAGGGGCATATGCCCCTCTGTTCCTATGCTAATTTCGCCAGTGGTTAATATTTATTGACTAATATAATATAGCAATAACAATTATTTTTAGTAGTTTCAAAAAGAAAATCAATTAAGCAATTTTTCTTTCAAAAGAAACGTGAATTCGAAATAATTTTGGGGGCTATACCCCCAATCACCAAGCTCCCCTGGTTACGGCTGTGTTTGTGCCTCTTTGTCATCCAATTAGGTCCTCATATGGCTCTTTTTCTAAAAAAAGTTTGCGAACCCCTGCATTCTATACTTGGCACTAATTATTTAGAACATTGGTGCTCCAAAAAGTCTTTACATATGCCATAGTGCTTCCCAATCCAAAAAAAAGTTTGGGAAACGCTGCTCTACAACATAGGTTTTCAACCTTTTTTGTTTAGTGGCCCCCCTTAGACGAATTTTAATGTAAAAGTAAATAATCGGTGGCCCCTTTCCATAGAAGCTAATGTTAATTTTTTTCATCCCATGGCACCCAAGGGGGCCAGTGGCCCCCAGGTTGAAGAGCGTTGCTCTACAACATTGGTTCTCAAACTGCCTTTTACGGACCACTAGTGGGCCACAGAGCTAATAATTTTAATATTAAGCTCTATGAGAATCACGTGATTATCTATATGCAGATGGTCCGCAAAGCAAAAAAGTTTGAGCACTACTGCTCTACAGTAGAAATGCTATTTTGAAAATTTTTTCGGGCCCGACCCGCCAGACTTAACTTAAACTCAAACTCAAACTCAAAATAATTTGAGTTAAACTCAAATGTTTGAGTTTACTCAAAAAGCTCTGATGGGAAGGGAATGTTTTATTTAATTATTTAATACTGTATTTGGAAAAAAGTTTTCAGGATTCTCTTAGAGTAACACATATTATTCATATAAAACAAATAATATAGACATAGAATTCCTTTAATAACAATGAATATAACTGTAACGCTTTTTACAATTAATGAGTGCATTAACCAGCAATTTTGACGTGTTGGGGCCAACTATGTAAAAGTTATCAAATTAAGCATTATTTAATAAGCACAATACCACAGCACATGCACAACAATGTCCATTACTAATCTTAACTTAAAAATTAGTTCTTATAACTTTATAAATATAAACATAAATGTCTATACAGAGCGGACTCACCTCTAAACCTGCTCTAAACAAGTATCATGATAATGAGTAATCTTTAGCTGATAGGGTTAATTAGGGTTTCTGTCTCGACTAATCTGCAGCCGGTCTTGAGCAGCGTTTCCCAGACTTTTTTGGGTTGGGAAGCACTTCATAATAAGTAAATACCAGTGTTCCAAATAATTAGTGTGCAATATAGAATGCTTGCTTTAGAGCCAGTGTTAGTATTCTGTATATTGATATTTATGTTAGTAGTGTCGGCCAGTGTCGGCTTATCAGCAAATATTAAGCGTCTCATTCGTTTTTATATCAAATCTAAAATTGTAAAAAGACGTCAAATTGGAGCACAGTCAAACAAACAACTAATGCACAGTTTTACGAAAGATATATACTTTCATGTAAAACATTAAACTGAGTCTAATATAATTTAATTTTTCAATACTTAATAAAAAGTTAGCTTTAGATAAGTTAAGTTCAAACTCTAATAAACAAATAAAAATCTTATATTTAGTTCAAAAATAAAACTAAACATATTGTATGAAGTATGGGATTGCAACATAATTAAGGTTCAACTTCAAATAGAAAAGCATACTTTCAATGTTTACTTTCGGTTAAAACTACTTTCAAATCAAATTAATTAATATATTTTAAAATGTTAAATATTAAACGCATACACAAATCAAATTAATTACAATTTGTTATATTTATTATTAAATAATGAATAAATATATTAACCGAAAATTATTAACTTTATTTTTACAAACTGAGATAATTTTGATAACATTGTTATCAATGAATCACTTTCTGTTAATATAAATTTTATTCAACTATCACATATCAGATTGAATAGAGCTTGAATGATATTTTATTATCGTGTGTTATACGTGAAAGTATAAATCTTAAGACTGTGCTTTAGTTGTTTGGTTGACTGTATATGGTTGCTTATAATTAAGTATAGAATATGTCTTGGACTATCACCACCATAAGCAATAATTAAAATCTTTAGAAATATATCTGGATTTGCATGTACAAACATAATTTGTACTTATATTTTGTTTAGACATAAAAATTTTAACTTTATTAGAGCAGGGCATCAAACTTATATATTGAGTATATCATACAGTACAGGCTAATTATCACAATGAATTGATACTTGTGTCAACGTGAAGTTCTTAAAGATTCTTAAAAACTTATTTCATCAAATACATAAATCTTAATGGTTTTTTCTTATACAGTAAAAGCTCGATATAACGAACCCTCACGGGGTAAAAATTTTTCCCAAAACTGAAACTGAAACGGAACTGAAATAGAAAATTGGAACTGAAACAACAGTAGTTATATCGAACTTTTACTGTACAAAAAATTTTTTTTTATAAACTGCTAAATCAATTATAGAAAAAAATGAAAGGCTAAACGAAATGAATATTTTCGCAAAATAAAATGAGAATCAAATAATAATAGGTCCAGTATCGTAGTAACACCACATTTCGAAAAATGGGAATAATTTCGCAACAGTACATATAATACTGTGATGTAAACAGTTGCGAAATTTATTATTACACTTAAATATGAGTACAGTTCGACTCGCCTGAAGATAACCCGCCTAATGCAGGGCCTAATGATAACTCTCCTAATATTAACTCTCTTAAAGATAACTCGACTAAAAATATCTGACCTGAGCCATGTTTTAATATCCTTGAAGTAAAAGCACTTTTTACTTAAAATACATTCTCTGCATTATTTTGTACCAATACTTATTTAATTTGAACTTTTTCAATATTGAAAAAGGTTAGTGTACTCTTCTTAGGTTACAATAAATGAAAACTTGGCCATTCGGACCTCACAGCTATGTCTTGTCCTACCGTCCGTCACAAGTAGGTTACGTACAACGGGCTCTCTTCGATCGCTAGTCAGTTTCAATCTAAACCAACCATTAAAATGGAGATTATTATTTCTTAAAGAAAATGATTAACGCCACCTAATATTCTTAGGGCTTATATTTAAAAATTAATTTTATCTAATTTTTGCTTTGGGGATATTTAGGGAAAGAAAAACAGGGTTTAGAACACATAATTTTAGGCGAGTTATATTTAGGCGAATCGAAGTGCTCTCTTAAATATGCTTAAATAATTGTTTGTAAAGATTAAATCTGTTTTACACATTCAATGTATAAGTGACTTAAATAAAAGTAAGCTTCAAAAATATTATATCTGTTTAATTTAATTTATATGTGTATATATGTTATTTAAACAATCAATTTTCTTGCTGGTCAGGCGGTGTAGCTTTTTAGTCTTCGACCTAAGGCCAGAAGTCGAGAGACTAGGCATACCTCTACTTCACAAGAAACGCATTTCAGTAACTGTTAATAAATACATCAATAAGTCAACAGTTATATTAAATCTATCAGATATTCTTTGCTAATAAATTATATCCATTTAATACTAAGTTAATAATAATATGTATTTATACTATGATTAATGTTTTTATATTATAGAATGGCACTCAAGGAATCTAATATCAAATCAGGTATTATTGTTAAATCAAAATTTACTAGAGTTTAATACCAAAAAAATGAGATTTATGAAGAAATGCTGAAAATTTGTGTTACAAATTAGAAACAAAGCTAAACTTTTTCAAACAGAGAAGCAGTTCCTCGCATGTAATCTCTAACTTAAAAAGATTTTGTCAAATCACTGTTTGAGCTCTTTCTTGATTAATGCAATTCAATACTATAGTTGTGAATATAATCCCTCCTTTTTTTATTAAATTAATTTTTTTAATTATATAAATTATGATTTATAAATAATTTATTGAATACAATTAAATGTTTAACTTAAACCGAAACTATAGCCACTTATAAGGAATTATTTAAGATTAGAAAAATACAGATAAATGATATAAATTACAAATAGTTATTGACTCTAATTTTATTAAAATTTTTATAAAATTTGTATCAAAAAATGTTTTGATTGTTGACATATTTTTATATAAGTCCTCAGTTAATGTTAAACATGCAGTATATAGAAAATCCTTTAAAGGTATGCACTAGAGCAGGGATTCCCAACCTTTTTTAAAAAAGGAGCCAAATATGGACTTAATAGTGTGA
>JAQGCH010001767.1:0-14484 GCA_034699485.1 Nanhermannia elegantula | reverse complement strand
TAAACTATCAAACATTTGATTCCGATTTAATTGACTTAAACTTATTTATACAACACATAACTGTTTGTGTTCATAATTAAAAATATTTATTGAAGTGTTGATAAGTTAATAGTTTTCAGTCTCACGTGAGATTACATTTCAATCTTTAAATACGAACAAAAATCAGTATTGAAATGAATTTTTAAACTCAAATGACATGAGTTTAGGCGTAAAGTTAGGGAAAAGATTCCAAACTTTTTTTGTTAATTTGCAGCAAAAGTTTAATTAAGATCAAGAATCAAAACAAACAATTATATATTTTTTGTACTTTATTTTAATTTATTATCAAAAAATAGTTCATTTTTATACTATATTTGGAACACCAAAGCATTTAATTTGCAAAAGTAGACTCATTTTTTAAATTGAATCCATAAAACGCATAAAACCCATAAAATTATAGTTTCAATCATTAAATGATTAACTAATAAAGTAAAACATGACTTAAAGCTGATTAACAATAAAATAAAATATTTTCTACTCAAAAGATTTGTATTAATGGTGAAAGTTATACACATTTAAAACTATTGAAAGAGTTGAAAAAGACATAACTTTTATTACTACTAATAAAATATAATGGAACTGCACGGAAACAAATTCAAATAATTGTTTGCATTTATTTTATGTTTTCCTAAGTTTTCTTATATAATATCTATAATTCATTTTTTAAACTTATGCTTAACTACTTTTATTAGTTTATTATTATAACAATAGTTTAACTTAAATTTTAATTTGTTTAACACTATCACGAGTTTAGGATTAATAGCAATTATTGTCTCACACTTTAGTTGAATACCAGAACAGATTTATTGGAACTTTTATTTAAGAAAACTGACAATCATTTCATTTATTTGACATATTATTTATTTAGTATTTGCAAAAAAGTAACAACTTTTGAACCATTAATAGTTAATCAAATGTTTTTAACCAATAAGAGAGTGTTTTCCAATTGAATAGAATGCTATTATAAAAACAAATTACAAACTTGAAGAGTATTTCCAAAACGTTAGTAAAAATAAATTTAAATGTTATAATAAATGAATTTAGATTTTTTACTTTTTTCACAACTTTAAATGAGACCCAATCAGTGAAACATCTTATTGGACCACAATTATAAAAAATGTAATAAATCTAAACTCATTTATTATAATTTGTGTTCTCAACTCTCACAACTACAAAAGCATATAAGAAACTTAAATGTATTTACAAAAGCTTTCTCTGTACTACAGATACAAAGAGCATAATGAAGTCTTCTCTTCTGACTTGAGTAGAAAATATTCTCATAATATAGTAACAAACGACTCACAAAGTATCTGATGCCTCAAAGGTTATATGATTTGTTCAACTTTTTATTGTAATTTAAAATAATTTGACAAACTAATATTTATTGTCCTACATATACACGTAGATTAGATCAAATTTTGAAAACAATCTTAATTGTAGTGCTTGTTCTCTAAGCTAAGAAGGGCTTGGCTTCAGCTAAGTGTAAGCTCAGAATGAGTTTCAGCTTTGAGCTGACTATACAAAGTTGTGAGAGTCCATTTATATTTAAGCTGAAGCTTTTGTTAATTATTTTACCATAAGATTGAATGTCACAGAATTTTCTCGACTTTTTGAAAACTTTAGATTGAATTCGTAAATATGTTCCAATAACAAGAAAGTCTAAACCCTACTTCACTACTCTATATTTGAACTCTATTTTGTATGTTTGACCTGCTATAATGGCTATAATGCAGGTATTAATCCAATTTCTATTACAGAATACTGTATAATATATAAACAATATAATTATGTTTAATAAAAAACAAGAGAAAAATTAATTGCAAAAAATGTTAATATTTATTATTTAATTGTATTTTGGTTGTAATGTTCAGTGACTTTTAAATAACAAAAAATTCATTTGTAAACTCAATCTTAACTTAAATAAAAGTAAATTTAATAAATTGATTGAATAAATTACATATTTGAGCAAAAAAGTAATACAAAGTCCAAAGAATTTATTAATAAAATGTAATTTGTATACAAGTACTGTATATATTAATATTAACTTTTATACTGCTTTTATACATAAATATATTTTCAAATTTTTAATAATGCTTTCAAAAGTTGGCTCTAATGTTGTTCTTTTATTGCAGTATATGATGCGATAAAATCCAAATATTCTTACTTACATTATAATAAAGTGTACAGTAATTTAAAGAAAGAGAAATAATGTTTCACATCTATGAGATTTTTGATGCGTGAAGTGTAATAAACTGAGTACGAGTGTAAGCGTCAGTTTGAGTATGAGCTTGAGTATGAGTGTGATTAGATCTCATAGATCTAATGAACAATTGTCAACAGCTGCTATATTTGATTATTATGGCTCAATAAAAACTGAGACAATTCTGAGCAAAATCTTTTCTATTTTAAAATATGTATTTCCATTGTGTAACAGCATATCATTATTTAATGAATTCCGGAACCGAAATATGTTTGATGTAATTAAAAGGTTATGATGAATGATAAAGAGATACACATATCACGAATTTCCGTAAAGCATTAGGCAAATCATCATCATATAAGTTGTATTAACTCATGTCTCGACCATGTTTTACACCATTTCCTTTCAGTAGGCCTGTAATTTTGACGCAACTTTCAAACGAATTTATCGCTTTGTAGCTACAATCAGATCATTTTTTGATACAAACCATCTTTCGGACTATTGACACCTCAGGCAATAATATGATTAGAGTGCGCACTGACGATAAATGAGAGCCTCAAATATCTCTTAATGATTATTATAGTTATATCTGTACTATAGAGAGGACAAGGGATGGAAACTAAATCTCTCATACAAGGGTACGGTTAGACACTCTTAAAGCTCTAATAGCTGTAAGTCAAACAGTCGATATGGGAGTCTATACAAACTCGTAAGTTAGGTCTCCCTTACTTGGCATTCATGAAGTGCTACAGAGACGCATATTTAATGATTCATTTGCTATTTTTTTGTTGAATTCATTTTGTCTACTATTTTGCTTAAATCATGTTTGTATTGATATTACTGTATTTATGGTGCGGTATATTTTGATGCATTGAGTGTTTTTATGCTTGAGGCTCCCCTTACTTGTACACGAATTAAAATTATATGTATTATTTGGCCAGTTCTGGAGATAGCTCTTCTTTCTAATTGAAGATGAATCCGCGACTCTTTTGAAAGCGTTGTTGCAATGCTATTGAGTGCAATTCTAGTGGTGCTCATCACGTATAGTTACAGTAGTCAAAAATGTAAGAGAAAAGTATATCTTTTCCATAGGAATATAAAATGCACAGTTTGAATAGATTTTTTGTGTAATACAGATATGTGGCACACCTACCTCTCATGCATGGATGTACTTTTTGCCCGTGATAACCCTGAGGCCAAGTAGATGCATATTTGGCGTGTTTTTCTAAGCCACTTCTTTCTCTATGTTATCCTCTCTGAAAGTTAAAAGAAGCCGACTTTGGTTTTTCGTGGTGTGAACATGAACGCCCACAGACAACTTCAATAATAACATTTTCCTGATGCCTATTTCTAGCTGTCGACACCAGCGCTATCAAAAAGTGATCAAACAGTTATATATTAGTTGTTCGATCATTAAAAGGCATGCAAATTATCTGAAGGCCAAAAAACCAATTTTTTGACATTAGATATCAAACATGTGAGACAAAGTTGGGCTGAACTAACTGCCAATCAAAACATACACTGCATATGTATAGTATCAGCTTTAAGAACATCTTTATTGAATTTTGAGGTGCAAAGTGTACAAAAAGCCGACATAAGGGCATCACTGGAATCACTGCCAATCTATGATAATCATTTGATACACAATTATCATAAAATTACTGCTCATATGTATTAACATAAAAATGTAATTTTATATTCTCTATTATACTCTAAAATATATTCTCTTGAATCAAACTAAAGTTCAAAATAGATTAAATCCAAACAATCAAAGAACCTTCTCTTTTAGTTTATCCGACAGTTGAATTTGATTTACACCAACTTTGATGGCCACCAATGGTTCCATGAAGAGGCGGCGGCAGTGGCGGCACGCAGACTGGCAAACACTCTCAAGAATGCCAAAGAATAACTCAAAGATGTTCTCAAAAAGAGCTGAAAATTAATGACAAAAACACTTCTACAGCGCTTCCATTTTCCATATTTCATTCTGTTTTTTGGCAGAACAGACAGACACCTAGTTTTAGATCTCACAACATGTGGTATATGTGGTATCTCTAGCTGTATCGCATGCAATCTAACAAAATGATTTGTGAGATCTCAATTAATTTTTCACGCCTTTTGTGAAAAACAATTGTCTCAAGAAATAGTATTGTGTTGAGAAGTATTTATTTGATTGTATTTTTTGTTTGACTTTCTTATATTAAACCGCATCACAAATAATAATCTAAGTTAGTAATAGTGTGTGCGTTAAAACTTGCAATAAGGCAGAGTTGCATCTATTGCATGAGCAACTTTTCTTCTCATCACAAACAAAAAAGTGTGGCGTAACTGCGCTAAGTAAACACACCTACTGCACAAATTAAGTACAATGAACTTCACTTTTAAAAACTTGAGCCCAAAAAAATATCAATTAAAATAGTGAACCTAATTCTCACCTGTGCATCATTTGTGTGATCCATAACTTCAATTGAGTGGTTCTCAATTCTCTCACTCTCTCTTCTAATTTGTTTCTCTCATTCTCGTCGATCTTATTTCCTTTGGTTGCTTTCAGGTTTGAGTTAAGTTGGGTTTCCTTTCGTTGGTTCAATTTATTTAAGCGATTGTTTGAAACATACATACAGGTAAAGGTATATAGAGAGCAGAGCTAAGAGCGATTGTCAATTGGGAGAGTTAATTGGTTTGGTGCGTTACAAACTTAACTTATTTCTTAAGTTGTTCGATATATGAAATAGTTTTGCAGCACCTGGTGGTGAAACAACGCCAAGCAGTCTCTCCTTTTTGAATGTAAAAGGTGTCAAAATTGGCATTCTTTAGCAATAGGGAGTCTCACATGTTTTCTTAGCTGAGTTCCCGTGAGGCATAAACTAGAGTCGGCGATCTGTTTGAAGCCAAACTTATGAAGCTCAATATATGATGTGCCCTGCAGTGGCCCCAGTCTAGACACTCCCTTCAAACACATTTATCTTTAATCAAAAAACTTATGGTACTATGTGTTCAAATAATATTTTCTACTATTTTCTCGATTTCATCCGAGCTATGAAATCAGGAAAGAGTTTTCAACTGATGTGGTGAGAAAAAAAGGTGTGCAAAAGTTATCAATCAATGTGACACTAAGCCTACATGTTGCGATCGTATTATAAGGCTATTCCTATTAAAACAAACAGCAGCGGCAAATATTGTCAAATTCATTGATCTCATTAATCATATTTAAAAGCTATAATTTGGATCAGGGCTTAAATAAACAGCCCATAGTCTGCTTTTTTCCCATAAACAAATCTGTTATTAAGTGTTATATCGCGCAAAATGTGTGCTGTTTAATAAAATAAGTCATTTTCTAAAGCATATAAAATATTATAATAGTTCTTATTGTGATTCGATTTAGTTATTCGTTTTCCTCAAGATTGCGTGTTCTCATACTTGTATAATATTTGTGATGTGAGTCTTTCTTAATACTCGATCAAACCTATATTATGTTTCTCAGTATTATAACACTAATTCGATTTCTAGTTCTTTTCATATCATAAATGAAGAATATTTGATAGGAGAACCTGTGTTGCGTGTGCTCACTCTGTGCAAGCATTTTGCCCACAGGACTATTATGTGTTAGTATTATAGAAGATGGTGAATCAGCATTGCCTGTGCTGTACAGCTATTCTAAAGTAGATTCAAGTTTTCTTACCTCAAATTAATCTCTTAAAAGAAAATTTAATATCAATTTATTTTTTAAAAATCCCATTTCATGAACAACAAAAATAGCAATAAATGAGATATAAATGGTATATTCCCTTAAATATATATACCATTAAAATGAATTATAAAGGAATTTTATAACATATCTATAGACTGTAATAAACTTAAATTTATTTTTGAATAGAGAGTGTTGAGTGTTTGTATACTGTAGTTATTTGTAATAAAACGGACAAACACATTGATGAGGGAATAGTTATTGAGTTATCCGTTAAACAAACATTTGTTGATTTGTTAATTTGTGAGTGACAGTCAAATGAATCGGTAGTGACAATGAAGCCATGCATAGCGCATATCACATATCGTTCAATTCAATCATTTATACCATCCAACGATCCGTAATTCCGAAGGTATATATCCTTAGAATATCGTGATTGTAACAAAGCCTAAACCAACACAATTACCTCTTTCCAAACAAAGCATTTTCTCGTGTCTAATCACAATCCAAGGAATACATTCCGTGACGACTGGCTTTACATTTCAAACACTTTAAATTATTATATACCAAAGTCATGCAAGAAAGTGACATTTGAGGTGCGAGAGTCACTCACTCTCACTCTGATTATTTCATTAAAAATCAGTAATGCTGTCTACACATACTTATATACTTATATTACAACAAATCACACAAAAAACAAATTTTGTTCTCAGCAAACAAATAAACACGATATCATAGCTTAATACGCAAATAAAATATCATTAAAATTACTTAAAAGGAAGAAAACATGCGTTCTTTCATTTAACTTTCTCTTTAACTGCATTAATCTCTCTCTCTCTCTCTCTCTCTCTCTCTCTCTCTCTCTCTCTCTCTCTCTCTTTCCTCTCCCTCTCTCCTCAAAGTTCTTATTAAGGTGAGAGTGGGGTGAATCTGAATCTATTGCTTAAGGCATTCTTCAAAAGGGGAGGCATTTTGTAAAGCAAAGCGTTTCTTTTGTCGGCGGCGTCAGTCAGCGTCAGGTGCGCTCAGCGCTGTATAGCGATAGCCACAACATAAGGCAAAACCGATTATTATGATGCAAGAGATGCTTATCATAGGCGTGAAAATCAACAGTATCGGGAAGCAAATGAAAAGGTAGGCAATGCCGACACTCAGAACCATCTGTTTCTCTTAGCCATATTAAATTTGATCAGTGCGCCAAATGTATAACGAGGGAGGAACCCATCGGTATTTGGTATGTGCTCCTCTTGTTTGCTCTGCACAACTATTTAAACAAAACACAAGACATGAAAATTACTCTGATCTTAACTTCTCGTATGCCATCAAAATTATATGATTCGTATCACTTTTTATACAACAACTCACTTTTTGGGCGAAAAACAAACTTTGCTTTCAGATATTTAAAGTGATATCATATCAAAACATGATTTGATACTAATATTAAAAATGTTTGCGTGAAACAAAAATGTGAGCACAAAATGTTGCTGATGCTGATGCGCATACTTTTTATTCAAATATTTGGCCACACACTATCTCCTATCTCATGATAACCCCTCTGGCATTTTACTTATTTAACTTTATATTTGTACTGTCAGTTCTATAGGTACATAGTTTGAGACTCAACTTCAACTTAATATACATTTCAATTAATATCCTATTTCTGGAAAATCGATAACAAATTTTAGAAACTTCTTTACAATATGAAAGCATGATTATAAGTTATTCTGTTTTTTAACTTCAAAAGCCAGTTATTATTTCATATATAGTATATTTGATGGCATAGTCAAAGGTCTTTTCCATTGTGTGTGCTGTGCTTACTATGCCTAAAATGAAACTCAGAGACAAAACATTGGCATTCAATTCTATTTAGAACTAAAAATGTCTGACACAAAAAACTTTGATTTGCATTTTAATAATGAAAAACTTTTTTCTACTTCTATCAAATTTATACTTTGACTCTAACTAATAATTTAAAAACACTTTTATGGATATTAAAGAATTGAGTTTAATATTATATTCAAGTATATTAAAAAATAATAAGATAATTGTTTTAAAAATTATATATAATATGAACTTTGATTAAAAAAAGTAACTCCAAAAAAGTCTTCGATTTTTATAAATTCAAATATTGCACTAAATTTTTACAAATATGAAAACATGTTTGAAAATAAAGTAAGTTTCTTCACAGCTTAATTATTTTAAGCGGAGAATTGTTTGTTTGCTATTTCAATAATTTCCTACATAGCTATTAGTGAACAACAATTCCCTGAACTTGATTTATAGTTTGAATTTTCAATAAACTTTGAGAAACGAACCTTATCATAGAGAACTTGAGCCTTATTTTCTCTATGATAAGGTACAAAGTTGAAATTGATATTTTCGCTAATTATTGCATTTGCAACACGTCTTTTTATTATTTAACTTTTGAAATCGGTTTTAATTTATAAATTATAAAAACTTATGATCAAATTTGCTAACGTTTTAAGGAATTAATATCTTTCAAACTTGACTTATTTATAGGAAACTAACAAGTGCTGTAAGATTAAAGCTTTAGTGCTTAATGCATTCAAATTAGTTCCCACTTTTTTCTTTCAAAAATGGGTGATAACTGGTATTGGCTTTTAAATTCTTACTGTGAGAATCATTTCTATAAACTCGAAATAAATATTTGACAAAACTCTTCAAAAAATTTTAACAATTTAATAAAAAAAGTTTGAAAATATTTTATTTTCTTTAAATTCGGAGATTCCCGTTCCTTCAACTTCCCGACTTTCACAGAGTTTCTCAAACGATTGTTCATTAACTATGTGGAGCTAATTTCTAAACTGATTTGATAATTTTTAAATTAATTTTATTTAATTATCAAACCTATGATTGATTTAGAAAGACCTGAATGTCCTATTATTCAATTTTAAAAAATTATCCTCATTTTCAAAGTGAAGCTCATATGTTTACATTAATTTAGGTTAAAATAATTGGCATAAAACTATATAAAACAGATTAAATGTTAAAAATGAAATCATTTACTCGTAGGTTAAAAACTTATTTATAGCTTTATAGAAAATAAATACATGTATAAGCTTTAGATTTTAATTAGATTTTTAAATTAGAGGTTAACTCACGATCTATATTCTGATGCATCAAAACTAATAATTAGTTTCACAAATAAGCTTAAGTTTAATTTTAAGGTATAGTTAAATAAATCAAATGTTATGAAATAGCGAACATCTATTTATATAAAAATGATATAAATTTAAAGATAAACAAGTTTGGACAAAATTGAATAAAATTATCTTTAATAGTGAATTCATTTCACACAAATACAAAAGTAAATTGAATTTCAAACAATAGATATTGGAATTTATGTTCAATTATTGAGCCATATATTTCGCATATGTAATGTAAGAACAGGTTGTGAAAAGAGTAGTTTGTCTCGAAAAAGAGATTTAATATTCAATTTTTCATTACCTGTAAGAATACAAATCATTGTTATATACAGTAAAAAGTTTTTTCATTGACATTGTAAGAGCCGAATAAACAAATGCAAAGCAGAGTCGATGAAATAAATATACGGCACATTATTTCAATATTAATTTACTCAAAATCAATAAAATATAGGACAATGTAGTATGCTTGTATGTGTTTTGGTGTAGGAAGTGTACAAAAACTGATATTAAAAATGAGAGAAAGAGACAAATTGTACTTTGCACAGCAGTATATTAATAATGATTCAAAGTTATAGGCTTGGAAGAGTAGACAAAGCACGTACACAAGTATACCATGTAAACCATCGCAGCCATCAAGTAAAACTAATTATGGTTAGTCGCTTATATTTGATAGGCCATCCATGCTATTCCGCCTTCTGATTCAATAATAGTTGAATCAAACTTTGTACGACTACTATAACTTTTGGGGTTAATTTTCATTTTGCATGCAGGAGTTGGGTGAATATGCACGACAGTTTATATCCGTCGCAAAAATAAAACAAATTCTGTATCGCATTCCAGCCAATGATATTAAATTTAGTAAAACACCGCCAATAAAAGCAAATATAACTTTTAACGTTACTAAAGTGGTGCCTAATGCTGACTGTTTTCAATTCTCATCAGTTTTATAATTACACAGATTGCAAAACAAAATGTCTATAGAATTGATGGGCGTGTGTATAGTGTGTATCATTCGACTACTGTGTAGAGTTTGAAAACTTACTATAAATCCGTTTAATGTATTTTCTTTCATTATATTCTATTGTATTTTCTCTTTGCTTATCATAGAAACCGATTTCATGATCTGATATTTTACTATAGAAGAACACTTTTACTCATCAATCACTAACACTTTGTATTTTCAGTTTATGTCATTTCTTATAATATTGTTATTTGAATAATAAATATTATGTACTTTATTATTAATATAAAAATAATTAGCAGCTAATGACATATTGAAATAATAAGCGTACAAATAGTCCTTCAGAAAGCATACAAATACTAAAGTTTTTTATTAATTAAGATGAGACTATATTTTTTTTAATTGTGTCAATAAATATGTTTCTATTTATCCAATAATTATTCGTTTCTAATTGTTTTCATGTGATATTTTGGTTATACCTTTGAAAAAATGAAAATCATTTATTGTTAGTAAATATAAAAGTTAAAAATAATCCATTAATTCATTATAGAAAATAAATTTAAATAATATAACTTTTAAAAATCGACAAAAACGCTTGATTTATAAATAAATAAGAAAATATATTTAGAAAATAGAAAGTATAGAAATGTGAATGAAACCCAGTTTTGTTGCCAGTAAAACATTTATCCTTAAAATATTGTCTAAAGATTTAGTAATTCGTTAATTAATTTTAGATTCAGTAATTAGCTTGAGCTCATATTTGATAAATTAGCATAAACATGCTATTAAATTGATAAAAGTGAGACAATAGGAGACAAACCACCCTTTGAAAAAGAAAATTCAAAATGAATCGATTATATATGTAACTCATTTTTTGTTAGCATTGAAGCAAACTAAGAAGTATTGTATTACTAAAATAGCTGTTTGTATTGTAAAGTAGATGTGTTGAACACTTAACAGCTAACAGTTAAGGGCTAGCACTAGAACTTAGTTATATTGTAGTATTATATAAACAGTAAATAATTTGCTCAATTATTGAATAGTTGTGTTACAAGTAGCTATACATCAACTATAACTAACAGTACTAGAGGTATAGATCATTTATATGGCGGTTGGTTTGTGAAAACAAAATACATAAAAAGCTTTGTCACTTTGTCATAAACAAATATTGAACATATGATGTATTGAACGGCTATCAACAAAAGGATCAGGTAATAAGTTGTGTTTTGTTGTGAATATACTGTACTAGTATTCTATCAAAATAATGTTCTGCATTAATATATGAATAACTAAGCTTTATAGCTAGTATTGGCTTCATAGCCATCATTGCCAGGTGTAGTATATTATATGGTACTCTCAGAATGTGTCAAAAGAAAGAAAGAGCCGAAAAGTTGAACAAAAATCCCACCCATTTAAAGAAACAAAGTCTATTGCGAGGTTCACTTGGCTTGACATGAGATGAAAATACAAGTTTTCACATAAAAAATTGTTCACCAATGCTTTCTGGACCCTATTATTGTCATGTGTAATGACTTGGACAGAGTCATTCCTGCTTCAAAGCCAACCAATAGAAATGAAAATACAAAAAACATTGTATGGTTGTCAAGACTTCAATAATATTTACAGAGTATCTTTGCATTGCATTGCAATTCTAAATGGTAGCTAAAAAAATCTCATTGAGTCTAATATTGAACATTAACGATAAGCAAAAATAAACATGTTATGCAAAGTCTTTCGGTTAATGCACTCACCAGTCTTGCCATTTAAAAATTGAAAATCAATCATTAAATGAATGAATTATACAAATAATATGTTAATTGCTTAACAAACAACATAAATATTACGATAACGGTTAGGAAACGCTTTGTAAAAGATCAGAAATTTTCTTAATAGTTTTCCTATTGATCTCTATGCGAACGAGACAAGAATTAACATATGTCTATATCCCGTATACCGTGCTCTTTCTTATATACCGTAATGAATTATTTTCTTTTCAAAATTTAGGTTTTAATCTATCGATAGCTAATGAATTTCTATTGAAATATTGATTTATATCAAGTCATAAGTTATGTTATGTTTGTTTGTAAATACCGATTATAAATTGTAATTTGTTCAATAGCTTTGATAGGCCAGTGGTCAGAGCAATTGATCACACATTCAATAGCTTGTGATCAATAGATTCATAGTTACGAAGGATCTGAACTCGTTTTTAAGATATTTTTTCTCGTATTTGATACAAATGAGTTTGAAATTAACTGATAGATATTAAGAATAATCCATCAAAATGAAAATTATTAACATTTGTGAGACTGTTCATTAATATAAAATATCTGACTAGTAGTGCAAATATGAGAATTTTTCTCATTCTGATCATTCAAAGAAACATTAGACCAAGGATTAATTCATTGCACTAAATAAAGAAATTATTTTATTTGTTCGTTTTAACAAAACAATAAATAGTTTTATGATTACTTATTTTGATCAAAAATAATGCATTAAAATCCTAATTCTCTAATGGATTTTTCATCTATACATTACGTTTTAAGCTGGCAATTGTTTTTTGATTTAATATGTATTTTATATTATTTTGAAGAAAAAATTCCATTAATGGTAATAAATCTTTTGTGTTTCAATTTACTAATAGAAGGAAATTGTTTTCATAATTATTATTAGTTTATTCAAACTTTTCTTTGAACTTTATATTGTTATGGACTTTTTATTTACGAATATTTGCTGATTGCATATATACATAATATTGTGCACAATATAGTATTGATTGCGCTGACTTAATACCTGATATAAGATGTTCCGATCTTTTAGAGTTAATTAAATTTGATAATTTTATTGTTTCTATATATTGGTATTGAATCTTTATTATCTATGGTTAGGCTCTAGTGAAACAAGTTATTGCTATGTTTATGTGCAGTTTATGTGCACTCATTAGCAATATTTTGTTTTTAAAACATTATAATTTCACAGATAATATATTACATGATTTAATGTGTTGATAATAAATTTTTATCAAAAGATTTTAAAAATAAATTAAAAAGGAATAAAACCAGACTTTACTGTCAGTTGAATAAACTTAATTGACAGTCCAATCAAATGATTCATGTTTTTAGTTTTGATTGCATGAACTTTGATTACATATATTGTCTTTGATCTCAATCTCAATCAAATCATTAAAATTACTGGTGAAGAGCATAAGCTGAGCTTGTCTTAGCTCAAGCTCAGTCCTCAGTCATTCACAGTTCAAGTTCATGAGAATGAAACTAAGCTTATGCTCAATTCCCAGCTGTGATGTTCCCTTATTTTTAAAACCAGTAAAACAAAAGATATTTCAAAGTTTTGATATGTTTCAAATCGTTAAATACTTATATATTCTCTAAACTTATGTGTATTTAGACAAAGAATAGTTTTACTATAGTATAAAAATGTCAATTTCTATGAAAAATTGTAGCAATAATTTTTACAGTAATCTCAAATCACTGCTATTTTGATAAGCTTTAGACTCAAGCTTAGAGACCTTACTTTTCGGAATGAAATTTAAACCCCAAAAGTAAGTGCTCTAGGATGGATACAGGATGAATATACCTCTAAGTGCTTATGCTTTTCACTAAAAATCACAAATTGATAATCAATATGTAATTTAAACAATTATTCAAATTTATTCAGTAGTATTAAACAGACGGCATATCATAACTTTATTCAGTTCTTGTGATTTTCAAATCTCTTAAAATTTTAATCACCTTTTAAGTTATGTCTTATTTTTAAAAATTGAAATAAATTTAAATAATTATAATGCAATTTTATAAAGAAATAAAATTGATTTACAAATAAATTGACCAAATTATTTATCACATATTCTAATTATACTAAATATAATATTAATTGCATCTCTTAATTAATCATAGACTGAGTTTAGCAAACTTTTCATTAAGAATAGTCTGATTCTTATCAAGTTTTTGATAAAGTAATTATCGGTAAAATTTTGCAAACTTAAGTGTTTTTGTATTTGAACCCTGAATGCAAACATTAAAATATATGAAATGTTGAATTTGTTTATTTTGAATAACATATAATGTTCTATATTTTAAACAAAATTGTTTAAATGGCTCAGTTGTTATTCTGGTATTGTTTTATCACAAACTTTGAACCCGGATTTTGGAGTTGACAGTTTGCAGGATATTATTGAACAAAATTC
Organism: Nanhermannia elegantula; assembly: GCA_034699485.1. Lineage (NCBI taxonomy): Eukaryota > Metazoa > Arthropoda > Arachnida > Sarcoptiformes > Nanhermanniidae > Nanhermannia > Nanhermannia elegantula. The sequence continues at coordinate 228 of JAQGCH010001767.1, read as the reverse complement.
AATGATAGCACCACTTTTGAAAACTATAAATAAATTGTAATAAAAGTTTGAGCAACTATTATGTCCTCAATTTGAAACACAATAAATCGAATTTAAAAATGAGTGATTGAGTCATTATTTCTTAAATACCAATTAAGACTTATTATACTTTAAGTCACGAAAACAAAGTTTTAAAGAGAAGATAGTCTTTTGAGATGTATTCAGAATAAACATTAGAGGCCTATAAGA
>JAQGCH010001766.1:0-14493 GCA_034699485.1 Nanhermannia elegantula | reverse complement strand
TTTGTAAAAATAAGTACCAAAAGAATGAACTCGTGCTCAATGGTTCTCAACTAAAGGTCACTTTCGAACCGACTGTACCTCAACTGTAAATTCTTAAGTAATTTTGAGTTTTAAATAAGTTTGAGATTCTTTAAACGTCAGGGCAGGACCGGGCAGAACGTGTAAACTGAATATAACCTTAAAATATAAGACGATATTTAAGTTTATTAAGTTATGTTTAAGTTATAATATAACTCATCTCATGTTTTTAAAGAGATACTCAAAGTTCTCATAAATAGATTTAAGTATTTTATAGCTCATTAAAAGCTGTTTAATACTAATATAGAATATAAAGTATAACTTAATTATAATACGGTTACGGCTCTACTCAAAGTTATTTCAAGAATAATAGAATATTTGAAGTTAAGTTTTGAATGTTTTATTGTTGTTTTGCTTGCAATCCATAGTTTAAAAGCAATTTAAAACTGAATTGATTGACCAAAATAATGTTTTATAGCAATGAAATGCTAAAAGTTTTATAGGAAGTGTTTATAATTGTATCAAATAATTATTATTATCATAAAAACAATAATGAGTTAATATTGATTCATTTCAATTCTTAAATAATAATCAAAATGTACTATAATCTAAAGGTATTCTCATGGAAAACCTGCTAATCCACAAATTTTTTTTAATTTGAAGCTTCAACTTTTCAATTAACACCACATAAACTGACCTCAAGTCACGACTAACTTACTATGTCTGACAAATCTAATGTTTCACTAATCAGTTATTTATGTCATTATTAATGTCATTCAGGAACGAAATGACGACAAATTTCTTAAATAATAGTCAAAGTAAAAAACGCACAATTATTTATTCACATAATATTACATAAAATGCTTATTATGTAAGTCTGAGAATTTTTTAATTCTAGGGGGTGGGGTGGGGGAAGGGGTAAACTCAGCGATTATCTAAGGCTATTTTTTGAAAAATAAGTTTTCGCGTCAAAATTTCTTAATTAAATGTATATTTGGTTTTACTAAAGATATTTCTTGTCTTTTAAATAAATAAATCTACAGAAAGTTCAAAAACGGCAAATTTAAAAAAAATTTAGCAAAAATCTTGGGGGGTCCAATTTTACAACTTTCAGGGGGGTCTACACCCCCTACGCGAGCCCTGGTTATAAATATTATTCCACTTTTTACTGAACTGAGTTTGAGTTACTTTAAATATGTCTTATGAAAGTTTAACATTACATTGTATTAAAATACATTTAATAGTTAACAATAGTTTCAATTCACTTAACATTTATTCAGATTCTAATGTCTTAAGAGTGCAATACTTTGGTCCAAATAATGGTTTAATACGTTTAATAGACAGCCACTATTATATCTATAGTTATTATTTTTCATTTGTTTTTCATGTGAGTTAAAACCCCATTAACTTTAACCATAATTTTGTCTTTTCATTAAAAAAGTAAATTAAATTTTATTTACAAGTTTTTCTTGCAGTATAAACTTTAAGCTTAAACTCACTTATTTTTATTATTACTTTGTATGACTACTTCCAGGTTTCACAGATTTAATAGTTTGTGAACTATGATTACAGAAGAAATCTTAGAAATTGAATCAACTGATTACTACTTATAATCTTATGCATAATAAAAATTATATTATATTGTTCTCACTTTCAAGGAAAATATTAGACTAAAGTGCTATTTCTCGAGAAAAATGGGTTCATAAGTAGCTTTTTAAGGAAAATAAATAAGAGTTAAACGGAATATCTCTGCCATTAAAATAAACTTTCTCTAGTATGAAATGCATTCTACCATTTATAATAAGATCTTTATCATCTAATTCCCAAAGATTACTCGAAAAAGAAACTATTTATTAAAGCATTAATTGTAAAATAAGATATAAGGCGAAACTTGAAACTAAATAAAAAGTTGAACAGAAAAAATAATTCTCCAATAACATAAAAAACGTCAGCACTAGAAAATTGCTAATAGTTTTGGTTATTGTGAACCTTAACTGAGTGTAATTTATCTTAAGTTAATTGCAAATTTCACAAGAAATAAATTGCATAATAATTTGAAGGGTTCAGTCATGTACAGAAGTATTAGCGGAAGTAATCATCACTAACTGTACCTTCTTTTGCACTGTATTTTACACACTACTCGAGTAACTCTTCAGACAAATTTTTTCGATTTTATTTAATTATCTTATTTATTAGGAATAAAAAACTTAACCCTCTGATGGAAATTCACTGACTTGGAGTTTATGTGATCTCATGATCTAATTGTAATAATAACATAATATTTTTCTACTGGCACTACTTATTAGGAAAGTCATGTCTGATGACACGGAACTTAAGACTTGAAGACTAATTTAATTGCTTTCTAGAAATAAATAAAAGCATAGATGTGATAGTTATAGTATTTTTTATTTGAGAAAAATAATCTCTAAATTTCTAAACATACAAGAGTTATAAATAAATAAAATTTTAATGATATTATTAAATCTGAAGTCATGGTCATATAAATATTAAGATATTGTACAAGTATAACATTGTAACCTAAGTACACTTTTGATCAGATTTTGATTAGTGTAGTGAATAGGGATCGTCTTCCTCGTTGATGAAGCTATTTTTGCATAATTGGTCAAATTTTGAATCGGGAAAAAGTTGTATTTAAATTGTGTGGGTTTAAGAGTGTTATGCTTAAAGTTTTTTCTATTTTTATAAATCTGCATATAAACAACTATTTTTTTGTTATGTTTAAAATATTTTCTCAAGAAATATTGCAATGATTTCCTATTTGAAAATATTTGATTTGATTGATGTGAATTTTTTATTTAAGTCACTGCAGCAATCATTTCTCGGTCTCGAATCAAACTAATCGAAGTATAGCTACAACATTAAGAAGTAGTCTATTAGAAATGAGACCCAACTTGTATGACATGTACCTGCAGTCTATAGGTATCTGTCAATCAGAATCAAACATTTTCCTTTAATATCGCATTACAAAACATACAGATAATATTTTATATACTGTGCTAGTACTAGTCTGACTGATGTGCATAGTATCGTACTTCCAGCTAATTTGGTTTTTTATAGAAATAATCCATTTATTTCATAAAGTATTAACATTTTTTCTTATGCTGTAACTAAATTTTCAAGTCTTTCAGCGCATGCAATACTATATTAATACTAGAGTATCATGTACAAATACCTGTATCTCGATATTATAATATGTATATGTACTTTACAGTATTTGTATGATATTTCGATATCTTTTTTTAAACAGGTACACTCGTTCCATACTCTAAGCATTTTAATATCATAATTGCACTGTAGTTCTAACGCATGAATGGCACAGTATATCACGATTAATGTATTTTGTTTGTGGCTTTTTTAAAGTGATTTATTTATTTTTTGAGTCTCTTATGATTTTGAGATAACACCAGTATTGTATTATTTTATGCATAATTTATTTGATTTGCATACGTATTAAGTAATTAAAAAATTATTTTATTTTATTTGTTTGTTGTGTTCATTTGAGAGTAAATCTGGTAATAAATGGCAAAGTTATAATTTATAGATTTTGAAATAATATACAGATATAGGTATAGTGTCATAGCTTTTTATTTGTAGTTATTAAGTGATATAAAAGTTAATACTCTGCCAAAGTCTGAGAATTTTTTATGTGAAATTCTCTCTTATTGAATGTTTGCCACAAAAGGTGTTATGAAGCACTTGTAAACTTATGAACTTCAACTTTAAATAAAGCCCTATATGTTTAAGACACCTTTAATGGTCTTTCTCGTCCTTCTCCTTCTTTTCATTGAACTTGCATTTCATAAAATTAGTAAAGCGGAAAAAATTAATTTCAAATTTAACATCACTTTTCTATATTCAAAACTATTTTCAAAATCCTCTCAATCTAAATAAGAACAATTCATGACTTCAACTAATATCCTGACATTAATTGCAATTTAAATCTTTATATTAAATTATTAATTTTATTACATATTTCATACATTATTGTATTGCATTATCATGTAATTCGATATTAATACATGTTTTAATTAACACTACACTAGACCTACACATCAGATATAAATTACTAAAATATTGAATGAATAAAAAAATGAAATCATTTAATTTGTTGTTTTTTGTGAAAAAATTATTATTTCTTTTAATAAATAATTCAATTTATATAATTTCTGTGCCCAATAAATTTAAGATTGCCCAATGACATAAATTAAAGATTGATTTAAGTATTCAATTGAGCATAGCATATTTCTAAATAATTTAATATTTTTAGCCTAAAGAGCATATGTACGCTAAAAGGGCTAACTCGTAAACAACTTAATGTCTGTAAATATCTTAATTTACAAAAATAATCGGTTTAACAAATTAACGAACTGTACTAATAGTTAATTAACATTTAAAATAGATAAAGGCAAACACTTTTTAATTTGGGAAACATTTTGAGTGCAAATTAATTTTAAAAACTATAATCAATTTACAGCTGCCATCAGCTATTGATAGCCATACTTTTTTTAAACTACTTTTGTTAAGCTATTCAACTCTCAGCTATTAATAAAACATTATTCTAAAGAATTTTAATTAGCGTATGAAACCAATACCGGAATTTGTAACTCAAATAACGAGTTCAGATCATTTACAAGTTATTACATGTAGTTTTGAGGAAATAATTTAACTGTCTTTGAAGGAAATAACAGAACCAAAATTAATTTGATTATAAAAAATGTTATAAATTATCTATTTTTCGAATACTAATTCATTATTAATGAAAGTAAAGAATAAGAATTCTTGTGATGAGAATCTCTTTGAAAACAACTTTGAGAATTATGAATAATTATTTTGTTTTTCATAAACTTGAGCCTTCTTATGAACTTAAGAAAATCCGCAAAGACTTAAATGATTTTAAGAAATAAAACTAGTTTTTCAAATTCATTTAAAATTAATTTCACTCCTCTTTCAGTAAAAATAAATCATTGGTATCTCAATCTCTTTAGAATAGAATTTGTTTTTACTTTTGCTCAACATTTCTCAGAATTAAGATTTCTTTACAACTTTTTCAAAGAGTAAAAGAAGAGTAGTTTACTTCAACTCCTAATTAATTCATCAAAATATATCAATTTCTTAAGATAGCATTGGAATTCACACAATTATAATCTAAACTCTAATGTTGAACATTAACAAAAAACATACTTATAGTGTAATTTTATTTTTTTAATGTCAACTCATACAGTACTAGCTCTTGTGTTTATCTCATAAGTTATTTATACAAATACTGAATCAGTATTATTACTGACAACATATGTGACGAATTAGTTCTGAAAACATTAGCATTAAATCAGAAAATTTATTATTAAAAGCATTGAAAATAAGTTTTGAGATGTGATGTTTTCGAGTTTATGATTGATTGTGTACAGTTACAAATCTTTAAAATGCGATGAAATATTTTCTAATTAAGCTTTGAGTTGATATTCTTATCAATTACTACCTTGTACCAATAAGTCAAAGCAACTAATCTTCTTTCGCCTGCAGAGCATCGATCATAAGCTGGAAAGAAATGCTGAAAATTATGAATCAAGTATTCTCATAAAGTTTTACACTCAACATATGTTTGATTTGGCAAAATTTTATTAATGTCCAAAATATACAATTAAAGTGTTCACAATACTAAATAAGATTCTCGTAAAATGATAACTCTCTAGTAACCAAACAAACATTTTCTATTAGGAAGAAATAATTCTTATACACTTTATTTACTTGTATTGTTTGTGAGGGCAAAAAATTTATTGAACAATAAAATAGTCAAAAGTTAAGGTAACTCTTATAAAACTTTATTATTCTATTGTATATGAGTATATGCCCTGTTGAGTAAGAAAGTTGTGAATAAGAACATTGTTTTTTTGCACACTTGAGGTGCCTATGAATAGAGAAACTCTATTGTAAGGGATTTCACTTTGGAGAGTATCTATTTATTGCCTGAGCTTAGAAATCATTGATTTTTTACTAACCATTATTTATTGAGAGCTTTAAAATAGTGAGATAGTGGATGTCATGTACTATGGAATAATTGCAACTCACGCAACAACAATAACATAACATTAGATATAAAAGTAATACTGTATTATTTTAAATTCAAGTACTGCTAAACTATTATTTCAAATAGTACTGCATTTATAGCTAAATATTATGCAACGAATATATCAAAATTTCGAGTTCAAGTTCTTCGTATCTGCACTTTTGTGCAAAATTTTTAGACAACTAAATATAGTAATAATATAGGAATTGCTCAAAAGTTTCTCTATTGAGGTTCACTCACTGTCTTAAACTTGAAATAGTTTTTTATTTTCCTTAATTATTTAAAAGATTTTCAGACTGGAAATTAAGTAATTTTCTAGAATTAATTTAATTTTTACGATAAATAAATGTTTTTTGGAAATATTTTCCGTCGAAAAGTTCAAACTTGAGTTCTCACCTTCCCTTAAATATACAATTAATTAACCAGAGAAGGACAGGTATAATAAAAATATTTGTTCACACTGTTTGATTCACAGTTTTTGTTTTCGACAAACTCGTGAGTGAGAAAATAGTAAACTTGATTCACATTAAACTGCTTTTAAACTACTGTATGGCATAAACAAAAGTAAAATATCTCACTAGGATTCATATCATACCATATTTCAATGAACACAATTCTACGCATAGCTGTACACAAATAAAAGATAAACTTTTGTAACTCAACTGTTTTAATTGAATAATGCCTTTTAGACAGTTTCCTGTGAAGCAAAAGTGTTAGCCTTTGCATTGGTTAACTTGATTGTGAGTTTTGTTTAATTATAATTATAGCATAATTTGCATTTTATCTTTATATTCTTAAATGCAAATAAGGTTTTGCATTTTTGGTTCTCTTGTTGATATAAAACAGTGACATCCAGAACCAGTCATTTTTTAATTGGCATTTCCATAATAACATATACAGGTTTTAACAGTTAAAACACAAATGGTGTTCAAATATGTATTAAACCTATTTTTTAAACACGTAAAAAAGCTAATTATATGAATTTTTGTTTTCATATATTATTTCTCAAGAAACTCTATTTTCTATTAAGCAAATGACAGTTTTGGAATTGAATCTTCAGAAATGCTGACAATGATATTGTAATATAAAAAATTATTATTAAGGGAGTATTTGGTCCAGAAAGTAATAAAGTAAAATGCGATTTCCGCGTTTCAGCACAAAGCATATGACCACCAACAAGGCTCTAATTGGTTGTATGCTAGACCTGTATTTGACCTCAAAACGGTTACTCTCTGTCTTTAATTGCAAAGTAGTGCTCTTTTTTACTCTTACCGATGCTCTAATATAGTTATATCTAAGTAATAAAGAATATTGACATAAAAATTCTATTGTATTTTTAAATATCAACTTTATATAAGGGTTACACCAATTATTTGATAACGAAGAACACACCAGACCACTGGCGGAAATCAACGACCTGTAATAATAACAGGAATTCAATAGTGTATAAAAGTTTTGCGGCTCTAAATTGAGAGCTGAGAGCGTGAAAATATGAACATCAAATCCATTCGGAGAGTATTATTACTATTGAGTCCATACAGAAATGCCTCAAATCTCTGAATTTAAGTGCGCACTAATAATAAGAAAGCTTTTGAACCAGTCCGACATTGTTATCAAACAGCGAATATATAACACTCAAAAATAACAAATTTAACTCAAGCACAATGTGATTGAAACTCAAACTTTGACTCATAGAAAAAGATGTTTAAATGAGGGCTCAAGAGAACGACACTTTTATAATAGTAATTCAGTGTCTATAAGTCGAGGGTTTGATTTTTATTCGTTGTTGTCGTGGTTGGTCACGCATAAGACTTCAATCCATATTTAATGTAAAAATCAGGATTATATGGCAGAACACACTCTAACAAAGTGTTGCCTATTATTATCTTTTTCGAATTACCTTTTTTAACGCAAAAATTTGATTTTAACCAATTTTCACCTAAAACCACTTTTCAGATATTACCATCTGATAGAATTTTGAAATATCGGGAAAACCATTCAAACTCAACAATCCAGGAAATGCATAGAACCACACAAATATGATTAATGATTTATGTGATTTAAATATTATTCTTTTCATACCAATAAAATCTGATTAAAATTAATCATTGCTTTACTATTTATATTTTGCATCAAATTTATTTATGAGAAAGTTTTTATTCAACACTTCGATGATTTATAATATTACAAATTTTTGTATTATTGAAAATTTATATATAAAAAAAATAAAAACTAAAGTTTTATAAATTGTTTAGTTGAGAACAACTTTATTACTATACTGTATTTTAAATTATATTAGTCTTTGGTGTTTAATTGTTTTGTATAAAATCTTTAAATCATAATCTGTTGAACTTAAACAATAAGTAATTTCGTTTCGATTATAAGAAGATAATAACTTACACAAAAAAATTACTCACTTTTATCAGTCATTACATGAAAACTAGTTATTATGGAATATCAAAAAGATGTAAATAAGCTGACAAGTCATACAGATACAGTATTAGGGCCTAAAGGCAACAGTTATGCTGGATTATATGCTTGCTGGAAAATATACAGACATGCGAAGCTATTAGAATATTATATAATGGGCTACACTTAAATATCTTTGTCGGCTCAATCAATTAATGCTTTAGAATGTTTATATTAAATCATTTAATCAATTAAATCCATGTAATGCTTACAAGTCATAAGGTCTCCATATTTTTAACTTTTACTTTATATCAACAGAGAATATCTAAATTTTGACTTTAGAGTTGATTTTTAAATAACTAATAACTAATATAACTGTTAGCTTCGAAAAGGTTTATCATTGTTAAAGCGGTGTCTCCTTTATGAAGCTAACCGTTCATTTGTTGATATTTTAAATTATTTCTATAATTATTCAAAATACTTAATCAGAGTTTATTATTCTTCTATAGCTCATGAATATGTTGATTCCATAAATTTATTTATTATTTGTATCAATCCAAACAGGAAAACGATAACAATTTTGGATTTTTCAAATTGAATTTAATATCATTAAAGAGCTCATAAAAATACTCGTAAAAACTTTATTGTAAACCTTATATATTTGCAGTAAAAATCATTTCAAGTCTGGAATTGGGGATCAAATCGAGTTTTTAAAATTTATAGTTAGATATAATTAAGTTAAAATTTTTAGCATTTTTTAAAACCTAATTTTAATCTTTATCTGTGATTTTTAGTATTGTAATCATTTTATAAGTGAATGCAAAACAATTTAATTTTAATACTGACATAGAGTAAAATTAATACATGTTTTTTATGATGTTTTTTTTGTTGACAATAACAATTAAACGAGTCTTTCATTATAGTATTCACTTCTTTTCAAAACATTTTGGGTGTAGTTTTTATCGTTTTTATAACTTTGCAACTTATAAAAAGTTGAAACTCTCTCTGCTTTTGTATTGATATTACAAAAATTGATGAAACCCGAGTGCACGCAAAACCTACAAAAAGTATTCATTGCCAAACACAAAAGCAATTTGAATGTTTGGTACAACAAAGTTATAATAAAAGCTAATACTCAGACTAAGTTAATAATATTATACATTCATATTGTATATAAATATTACATAATTGCAATCATTTCAAACTGTTTGGGCGAGAGTTGAATTTTGGAAACTTTTTCTTCAAATTAAATGTTTCATTTTTTACAAGTCATAAATGAGGTTCAAAAACCTGAGTTTTGCAAACTTTAAACTGTTGGATTTTCAAAAGCAAAATTGAAGAATAAAAATTCAAATTTTTTTGTCTCTAATAGAAGCGATCAATTAAAAACAAGTCATAATACTGAACAATAATTTCTTTGATTGATATCAGTACTTGGTTTTTGCAACTAATGAAATATCGTGAGAAACACCAATGGAAGTGATCCAACACATTTTTTTATTAATTACCGGAACAATTTTAAAGCTGTAAAATTAAATGAACAAATATATCTTTTATTTAATGTTAGTTCAGTGTAGCATTAATTTCTATTTTTAATGGTGAGTAATAAAATTTTGCTATTATATGGAAAATATTTGAGAGATCAGAAAGTCTATAGCAGGTCTTCTCAAAATTCGCTGCCATGGAACCATCAACTGAAACAGTAGCCAAATTTAATTTGTCGAATTGCATTTTGAAACTAACTTTTGGACGTTTCAAACAATTCATTAAAACTTTTTGCCCGCAGTCTCATATACTATCTTTTATGGCCTCATTCTATAAAAAGTTTCAGAAACACTGGTCTACAGTAGAGATAATCATATTCTCGAAATCTCCGGTCTACAGCTCAATACGCGCGAATCAGAAGCATGAAAAATGCAGACCTACCTGACTCACATGAAATTATAAATTATTCATGTATTTAATATAAATATTAGCAAATTATACATATAAATTACAACAAATGAATGAATTATTAACATTTTGCTTTATTCTGTCTAAAAATTAGATATAGGCTTACGTTAAATGTGCAGTAATGTTAAATTACTCCCAGCAACTAATTTGATCGATTAGCTTAAAACTTAAAATTGAGTTCAAAAAGTCATAATTAAAAGCATTTTCTTAAATGTGAATTAAAGGGAATTAAAATGTGAAACAAGTAAACATTGTTAAACTAAATTATTAATTCTGTTTATTAGTTTAAATCATGAATAGCTGCTCTGCAAATATTGACGGGCATTTGGGCTCTTCATTACTTTTAACAATAACAAAAAATATAATTTCGAATATATCCTTCATTTTTTTAACAATGACTTTCAATATTACAGTTGATAACTATGTTTCCAGCTATTAACTTATAAACATTACTGGTACAAAATTTTCTACAGTTATCTCTACAATAGGCTTCAACAGTGAAGCCTCACAACGGGTGGACTTCTTTCTAAAGACTATACCTGTAAACTCCTCATTGTTGCCAATATTGAGCTGAAAATTACATTTCTGAGTATTCTTAATATCTATATATAAAGTAGGAGTGAAGTGCTTAAAAAGCATTTTCACATTATAAACATTAGTAATGATTGCATACCATTTCATTTTATTGCAATCTTCTTCAAACCAAATCATTCCTTCAAACTATCCTTCTCTCTAATATCAAAAATATAACATTTACGATCATTACTTTAGTCATTACTCCTGAAACGTGATACCATTTTTTATTCAAATACTTCACATATTTGTAGAAAAGGAGAGAAATATAGATGAAAGAGGAGAAAGACAAGAGACCAGAGATGAGCAAATTTTATACATAAAAGATTAACTCAATTGCTTTCTTAAACAAAAGTAATTGTTTGGTTTTTGAAGCGCTAACCAGTGATTAGATCGAGAAAAGATTGAGTATTCGATAGCTAAGAATGAAAACAAATCATTTCTTTCAACGATTTCCGGGGACCAGTAGTTTAGACGAGACCTACTATAAGGTCAAATGTACAGATTTTGTTTTTATAATCTCTTTATTCTTTTAGATCTCACATACATTTTTTCATTAGTCAATGACTTAATTACTCATTAAGTATTTAGTGTTTCAATTGTGTTCCGTTTAAGTTTATAAAAAAATAATACATATAACACGTATAATTAATGATGAACATAGGCTAGCCTGAGCCTAGGCTCGGCTCGAGGGCCATTTTTGAGCCCGAGGCTCACGCTCAAGGCTCTAAGGTATTCGAGCCTAGGCTCGCCAGGCTTAGGCTTAGGCTCGATGCTCAGGCTGTTGGGAGTCTATACAAAACGTCACAGAAAACTTTGCTAATGTAATATTATGTATATTAATGCTTCCCTCGAAGGGCGCAGATATTTGCTGCAAATGCAAAAGTTGATATTAATTGTTTATTTATTAGTTTATGTTTTTTAAAAATTGCATTTAATAGAGGATATGATTTTTGGTATTTTTTGTGTGAAATCAAAATGCTTTAAGTTTCTTATTACAAATATATACAAAACAATGTTTAAAAATAAATAAATGATTCACAAGACTTTCATTTACAACAAAAATATCAATCAGTTAAATATACAGATTATAACTGTATATTGCATTAAATTGATTCATTGTTCAAATTTAAAATTAACATGGTTGTTAATCTTAGGCTCAGGCTCAAAAGTTTTAGATTCAAGCTCAAGCTAAGGTGAACGCCAGAATTTCATGCTCCACGCTCAAAATTTTTTAAGATTTTTGAGCCTAGGCTCGCCAGGCTCAGACTCTTGGGTTTACGAGCCGAACTCAGGCTCTGGAGTTCTCGAGTCGAACTCAGGCTCAGGCTTTAAAGCTTTTTAGCCTAGGCTCGCAGTTTTAGAGCCTATGTTCATCATTACGTATAATACATGTAAAAGTAAAATAATTATATAAATAATGATGAAAATTTCATACATTGTTTTCCTGATAGAATGAGTTAAAATAGAGAATACATAACATTATGCGGCATTTATATTGCATGAGAAAATCATTCAGGTTTGATATTTTTGGCTTTCAATCGTTATTCTTGAATTTGAGTTCATCCAAAAAAGTTTGAAAGAAAATTAAATGATTTGAATTTGATTCCAATCTAATATTTTGATTTCCGCAGAATAATAAATAACTATTGTTAAATGGGAGTTGGATTAGTGATAAAGGATTAGCTCTACTTAACTAACCATTACTTACAACTACACGACTTTGCCCTTAAAACAAAACTCCAAATTTATTTGAAAGAAAATAGAAATACATACGTAGAAAACAGCTATTAAAAGAAAACTATTGTCTATCATATGCAACATAAAAGCTCATCCAATTTGAGGAACAGATCAACTATTTTGCAAAGTTGTGCTTTCAAAATGAAAACTCATTGTTTATTTGGCGGCCTTGTCCTTAACATCAATCTATAGTATTATTTAAAAGGAATTTTAGGGCCAATGTCAATGTCAAACTTTTTTAAACATCGTTCCCCCATAAGAGCGAACAGCAAGAACCGGTGCTTCGCTTTTCATGGTATAAAGTTTCATCCATGAATGACCACCAAACTCGACCGCCAATAAGATACATTCTCGATCCTGCGCGTGACCCGATATAAAGCGCAGAGCGAAAGTATATTAACATGAATTCGGAGTTTTGTACTGTCGCAGTCAAGTTCAAGATCAAGATCACCAGAAATGCTATAAACTGTTACTTTAATACATCTTTCAATGTAATTGTAATTTAGTGTAAATAGTATTTTGTTAACTATCTTTTATATTTTAGTTATAAATTTATATTTAAGTTATTCAACATTTATATAACAAGTGCTAAATTCTTATTTGTTTTACTGTTATTTGCAATTTTACTGCTAATCCAATAACTGTGTTGTGTTTGTGATCATTATTGAAATCAATTTTTAGCCTCACATACAAGAAGACAAATAACTTTGGACTTTAAAGCAAATATCTCTTAAACTTCACTTAAAGTAAGTTTTCTGACTTTATTGAAGTAAATTTTTATGTCTTGTTATAATTTCTATCGATTTGGAGCTCAATTCCTGATGAATTGCTATAAAATAAGTTGTGAGGCTATAACTTATGATTAACCGTTATTTTATAAATCAAAAAATGTTAAACCTATCTTATTTGGTGTTTTCGATTAAGTTTAAATTTAATGATTACAAGTTTAGGGAAATAATTCATTTTTTGCATAATTACTTTCAATGGTGTAAACTTTCATTAATAACATCAAATGTAATGTAACATCAAATTCTCCCACACATTAATCATTTTGGTCTAAGTTTGACATCTATTGACCCAATGACATTACAACTTCCTGCTGATTAAAAACAGTTTATGTCAATTAAATACTCTCAGAATGCTTTAACCGTTAGATTATAATCAAACGTTTCTCATTGTAAGAGTTGTAATACTTGTGAAGCTTTGCGAAACAAATTTGATGAACTCTAATGTGATGCGAACTAAATGATGATTTAATTAAGACATAAACTCGTCTGTGAATTAAAGAGTTAAACCGTACCATTCGATTGTGAAGTTAATGTGAAAATAGGTAAATGTCTAGCCTTTCAAAGACAGAAGTGGTGAAACTCGCTTCCGCTGTCTCTATCATTATTTTAAATTTATTGCATTATAACCAGAAATCTTTTATTCATAAGCTATTATTTGAAACAGTTTTAAAGTACAAAATCGAAAAATAGAAAAATCATAATAAAAAATGTAATTTGTTCAGCAATGCAAATGACATTACAGTTATAATTTGGATGACTTTAATAACAATCTTATACGAACGACTTGTAGTAGCCATTCATGACACGCGAGTAATAAATATAATTTATTTGCTCTTTAGTGTATATATCATAGCAAAGAATGCGTTCATTTGGATGATAGACTCTCTTCAATGTTCAACATTACTTCAGCAGTAACTGCATTATTAC
>JAQGCH010001765.1:0-14494 GCA_034699485.1 Nanhermannia elegantula | reverse complement strand
ATGATAAAAATAAGCTAAATTACATGATTCTATAAAAATCCTCAAAACACATTAACTCTCGATAGCCGGTTTCTGCTGAATAGGATTCATATGAATTACACTAATTTATTATAGTAATCATTAGCGGCTTATAAGCGACGTCAATAGTTATGTGTTAAGATAAAGGCCACTTTAGTCCATGGTTAATGACTTCATTTATTATTAGTTTATGAGTAATTTATGGTTTTATGAATTCAACAAACTTTTTCAACACTATTAGTTTAAAGTAATGCTAACCGACTAGAATACGACAAAAAATGATTTACACTAACTTTCGCCAAATATTATGCATTTTTAAATCAATTCTAACTCTAAACCCAAACTTTTCAATAATTTGATAAAACTAATTAATGAGTGCTTTAAGTGATTCATGAAAACTAATTATGAAATGTTCTAAAGTTTGATTTATTTTACAATTCAAATAAAATGAATTAAATATTCTAAACAGAGTTAATTGTATGCATACATACAAAAGTGAAATCTAATTTCTCACTCCTCTTCATTTGATTTTCTAAACTAGTGAGACCAGACTTTGTTTAGGCCAAAGGTTAGATAAATAATACCAAACAGATCAATTGGTGTCGGATTTACATTTGCTAATTATTTTAACTTGGATTTTTTTAAGTTACAGAGGATTATAACCTGAAGACTTTCGCCGAAAATAATTGCCTTTATTTTAATTAAAAATCATATTCGATAGTTTATATTCGTTATTGATTTTTATCACTCAGAATATTTATAATGAGATCAATTATAGGCACTAAACGATCATTTTATTGATTAATTTATTCTGATTAGCATTGAGTGGTGCAGTATATTAACGTTTAAAAGTATAAAATTGACCAAAAACTAGACAAAATACAACTATACTTTATTATACAAATGTTGGATGATCCAGTTTAATACTTGGCATATAGTAACACTATTCTAACTAGAGTTTGTTCTAACAAATCAACAAAATTTTCATTTTTACATTTGAAGACTGCCTAAAATTAACATTTGAATTAAAAATAAATAAATTGTTTTCGCACTTAGATTTATGGCAATACATTTTAACCACATCTTCAAAAATATTATTCTTAAGTTATTTTTCGATAAAATTTTATATTACTTAAGATTTTAAACTATTTAATCCCAATTAGCTTTGCTAAATTTAATCTATTTTCTCTCAATTATTTCAAATATTAATTTTAATTTATTGATTAAATTTAATATAAAATTTAAAAATATAGCAAAATTTTAAAATTCTATTTTATAATCGAAAACATTAGGTCTTATATTTGTCATAATTCATCTCTGAAAAATCAAATTCTGCAAAAAATTATTATATAAAGATCTAGTATTATATTCAATTGATAACAATTTTTGAACTTTTTCATTTTTAACTTTTTTCTATGAAAAATTTATTAAATTTTCTCTGAAGGCACTAACTTTAATATTAAATTTAACATAAATTTAATGATTTGCAACTCTAATCCCAAATGAAAGGAAAACTTCTTTTAAATTAGTAGTTCCAGAATTTATTTCACATCTGCCTATCAGACCGTGAATTGAATCTCGATTCGGAAATTCATTTCGATTCAATCTTATAGAAGAGCTTTTAATGAGCAATAATAATAATAGATTATTGTTTAACTGTAATGCAATAGTAAATTGTTATGCATTATAATCTGAGTACTGGTATAATAAAACAGTGAAATATAAGATGCGATATCTTATTGTGAGATTAATGGGTTATTGTATAGCAAAGAACATGTTTATAGCTTTGACAAAGGTTTTGATGTTTTTGCCAATAAGTTGGAGCAGACCTTAAAGTAATGATATTGTAACTTAATTCCATTCCTACGCATAAAAGCTTCAATACTAACACATAAATATCATAAAAAGAATTCTGTTGTGTTCATAACTCACGCAACTTAACAACATTTTAAAGAAGATCTCAAATTTTGAAAAGTGAAGCTTCAATTAAAATATCAAATTTATTTTAGTGTTTCTAATAATATCTGTATTTTGATTTTATAAACTCATGTTTTAGAGTAAATTTATGTTTACATTAATGTTTTATCGAGCGATCTTTCAAAACTGAGCTAAGCTCTAACGAAAAAGTCAATAAATCATTATCAATCATACTTCAGACAGAAATGAATGCAATTAATAATAGAATCTTATGTTTAAGTTAACTTCATCTAAACCTGCAATGATTTTATGAAGTTATGTGAATAGACTTTCACCTTTCATTTTCATGTATTATTAAGAATCGCACACTAAATGTATAAAATCATGTTTGAGTGCATTATAACTAAGTTAGTAATACCTGTAGGTCAGAGTGTAGTTCGAATACAAAGCACAGCCATACTCATATTTCTTGCAATACTTCAATTTCAGTTCAATCTGACTTCAATTTCTCTGAACAAAATAATGCCGACATTGCTTTGAGCTCAACAATTATTTAATTGCATTTGAATTAATTTTATTATTAAAAAATTGGATGAATTATAAAGCGACGTATTATTAAATAAACATTTGCTAAAAAAGTATTGTTTGAGATCATTTAAATGAGAATTTTTATATCTATCAGATGTATCTTTGCAATTACTATTTATAACTCATGAAGAGCATAGGCTCGAAAGCCTCGAGCCTAAGCTTAGCTCGAG
The DNA here is from genome assembly GCA_034699485.1 of Nanhermannia elegantula. NCBI lineage: Eukaryota > Metazoa > Arthropoda > Arachnida > Sarcoptiformes > Nanhermanniidae > Nanhermannia > Nanhermannia elegantula. The sequence goes on along the minus strand of JAQGCH010001765.1, from coordinate 11,801 downwards.
GGACCGTTTTAAGCCTAAGGCTCAGGCTCCAGGTTCTAAAGTTTTCGAGCCTAGGCTCGCCAGGCTCAGGCTCAGGCTCGGTGGTCTTGGCAAACAAACTAAACTCTTCATTATTTATAACTAATAAAAAGCTTTATTTTTCTTTTTAAATTATTAATTAATTTTTGCAAAATTAGCTGTTTCCTCTTATGCATAGTAATTATGTATTTTTTTTAACATAAGCTATTATAGAGAAAGTATTTTTTGTTCATTTTATAAAATGTCTAACTTAGAAGTTATTTATTTATAGAAACGAATCATTCAAATTTTATTCTTTTGTGTGCTTACAATTATTTAAAGATAAATAACAAAAGTTTGATATATTAAGCATTTATATAATCTAATACAAAAAGATATTATACTCTTCAGCTGTCATTTCATTTGATTTATCACTATATTTACCAGAATTTCCCTGAATCTTAATTCCTTTCTTCTGTCGTATGTATACCATAAAAATTTGATCACAATAATATGATTAAAGTTTATGTTTGTTGTCAACAGTAGAATAACTTACTTTCACAGAAAGTGAAACAAGCCCATGGTTTGGGTATGATGTACAACCCCCCTCCCCTTGGATTTTGAATTTTGGGACTAACTTTGATCACACTTTGATATTTTACGAAACTGTTTATTTTTAAATTTCATAAATTGTTTCTCATAAAACAAACGAGTTTTCACCACCCATTTAAATTATGTTCATTCTAACCCACCCCACCGCTTGTCCCACACGGCCCTCATGTCATATTATGATAATATAAATTTCCGTATTTCCAAAAGATGTGAATATATCACCAATTTATTCATGAATTTACTTAAATTTAAGTGTTTTTAAAACATTACTTTTGAGAATCAAATTTTCTTTCAAGAAGTTTAATGTCTTTTTAAAGTTTCCTTTTTTGCTCAATACTCTTGTATTCTATTATTTTTATTTTATATCCCTCTTTTGTGACTCCTTTTCTAAAATTTCAATGAATTTCATTGATTTCTGTATTTTTTATTTCTCTTGTCATAGCATTCGATGAAGAAATGCTTTATATGTGTAAACTTTAATACCAATCAAATTGAGTTTTATAATGAATGACATTTCAATGAGTTTAGAAAACTTGAAGTTTAGACATCAAATTTCAAAAACAAAAATTTTCAAAATTTAAAACAGTGTTTGAGCGCGAGCTCAAAATAGATTAATTTAATATTTACTTTAATTCACTTTATTAATTACAGGTCACTGGTATGCTCTCGATTGCGTGTTCACCGAAACTTAGTGGTGGCGCTTATCGTTCATTCATTTCTACTGATAGTAATATCTTCGCCATTAGTTTTCGGATCTTCGCTGTCATACAGAGAAATTGTAAACAATTTATGACTTTTAAAATAATTATTTGAAAAGCAGTAATTTCCTTATTTTAATTTGAAAGGAATGGTTATGTAAATTAGTTCTTTCACTCAAGTTATACGCAGCTCTTGCGTGCATCAATTGGATGTTCATCGAAGGCCTGTTGCTTCACAGCCGTATTACAATCTCTATTTTTCGTAGAGACGCGCCATTCAAGCTTTATTACTGTCTGGGATGGGGTGAATTTCAATTATATTTTTATTCATTATATTTATTGTTCACGTAATTCTCATCAATTATTTTATTGAACTAGAATTTAAATAAAATCACTCAATAAAGCTTTATTCTTATTCTAATAAAACAAATCCTTTTAAAGTGCAATAATGTTTACTTTAAATGTGGGCTCTATTGAGTGATTTTTAGAAAATTCAGATTTTATTGCTATAACCCTTATATTTAATCATTCAATTTGTATAAAATTATTTGAATTTATATGTAATTATGAAATTCTTGTCAGCATTTATAGTTTTTACTATTTTCTTATGACCTTTGCAGTGATTACTGTTATACGATTTGTTATACGACTGCATGTTTAATAGAATAGTTATGTAATTCAAATATAACCTATTTTCTATATAGTCCTAAAATATTATTCTGATTATTCAATATGAGAATAAGTTCTGCTTACTATTCAGTTTAATGTAAATGCAATTTTCATACAGCGAAAACTTCTGAATTCATTGTTATATAGGGCGACCACATCTGATAGAGTCCATACCTTCACTTTTTCTGAGCAGTTTAAAAAATCAAAGGGTAACCGAATATTTTGATAAAATATAACATAACATTTTCCTCAACCAACTCCTTTTCAGATCGCATTTCCTTTTTCAGATGTCAGGTTTACGGTGGGTGCCCGTGTCGGCGTGGGCTAACGCTACGGACCTGGGGTTGTTCGAAAACAATGGACATGTGGCACATTGCAGTCAAAGAAGTGCAGTGTCTGGGGTTCGAACTCACTACCGACGGGTCATGCGTCCGATACCTTTCCACTGAGCTATCCTGACTCCCTCATAGCTTTTTATAAAACTCAAAGGGGTCCCAAATACCAGAATTTTGGAAATTCCTTTAGTTCTAGAGATTTGAGCTGAAATGAGATCTGAAAGTGTGGTCACCTAATGTCATATAATACCTTTATTATGATTCGAAAGATAAAAAATTTAGTGACCATTTCTGAAATATTCTGTACTCAATATAAGTTAATAATAATTTTATTCCTTTATTTTACTACTTGTAATGAATTATTTAAATGAAAAATATTCAATAATTGAATCATTGTTCTGCTTATTCAAAAAGTTTTGTATTGAGTATAGCTCTGCGAAGCTTTCGTGGAATTGAATAGTGTTCTGCTCTTCTAAAAGGAAATTACAAGAGATCACTCGCTATTAATATATTCACATTCTTTTCAAACTGATGTAAGGCTTCATTTGATAATTATTGAATATTTAATGAGTCATCTTTTCATTGTTTGCTCTCATGAGTTAAAGACTCTCTATTTCTATTTGAAAGAGAAGTAAAAATGTTAACTTAAGATTATATTGATGTCAAACTGTTCTCTTTTATAAAGACTTTCTACTGCTTTCTACATCTTAGAGACAGTTTTCCTCAAATAGTGTCTGTGTCAAAACCAAAATCTCTTAAACAGCCTTATCGCTGACCAAATGATGTTCAACAATAAGTTTGATACTCGTATTTCCCAAAATTATCTTATCTTTTATTCTCTTCCCATTCAATCATTTGACTCTTTATATTGTTGTTTATTATCATCTCAAAGAGATTGAATTGAGTAAATCGAAGAAAATGCCTTTTGTTTGACAATCATTTACATTCTCTAATAAGAGAGAAAGCGTTTGTATGTTATTTAATTGAAAGCAATGCCACTCTCTTATAATATTATTTTATTTTTTGAGATTGTTGGGGTTTATGCATCAAATTTATGAGATAATTAACAAAATCTCTTGCAATCAACAAAATAAGAAAATATAAGCGAAAAGACGAGCTGATGATAATTAGACTGAATAATCATGTTTTGCAAACTTTAGTTTAATTCATAATTGATTAGTTGAGAAACACCAAAAAGAGATACCGAACAATTCATTTATTTTTATCTTAAGACAGAGTGAGTTAAGTAAGTATTTTTTAATGTAGAAATGCAAGTGTTGACCTGTGAATAGAACATTGTTTTGGAGTTGTAGTCATTATATTAATGTATTGATAGCTTTTAAAATTGCTTAACTTAATGACTGACCACAAACCATCCATTTTTTATTTCTACTCTAAATTCCCTGTTTTATTACACTTATAGCAAACTTTTTCATTTTAAGTTCATGAAAAAGAATAGTTAGAATAATTTGAAAAATAAAAGGCTTACAACTTGTATGAGTTGCGTTAATTTCCGATTAATTCGGAATATAGAAAGATTGAGCGATTAATAAAAGTTTCATTAGTATCTCTGTCTCTTAGAAACCTCAACAATGTGTCTCTCAGTTGTATAACAATTTTGCCCATTTATTGAAGAATAGTTTAAACAAAATTTGACCCTTTATTATCATTATTACTTTATTGTTATTATTCTATTCAAGAAAATTATTAAAAATGATTTAATTTAATTATTAAAACTTATTAAATGTAATCAGTCTATAAATTACATCCTATGATAAAATCGCAATATTTGTTAAATTAACATAAGCTAAATATGATTCACCACTAAACCGCATGTGATATTAATTTATAACTAGAAAGCTGTTCTCACAGTATTTTTCATAGATAAACATAGATTTTTCATGTTTTATCAATAAAAGAGTAACAATTTAATTTTTATATTATATACTAAAAAATTAAAGGACAAAAGCCAAAAATGCATGAAATTACAGGACGTCTAACAACATTAATTTTTTGATCAAAATGAAGCTTACCCTAAGTGTCTTCGAACACCTGAAAATTATGTCCACCGTCGATCGGGAAAACAAAAATTTGTTACTTTGAAAATTTTTTTTATAATGGGCCCTATGGAAGAAATGTCATATTCAAAAATTAATTTTAGAGAATACCTTTAATGGGCGTGGCTCAAAATTTTAAAGGTGGGCGTGTCTTATTGAATATCACGTGTTGTTATGTGTTAGCAGTAAATGTTAAGATTTTAAAATAAACTTCGTTATGAGCTTTAAAACGAGCCCTTACTCGTTTCATTATTCAACACGGAAAGTGACCAAATTAATTTTTGAATATGACATTTCTTCCATAGGGCCCATTATAAAAAAAATTTTCAAAGTAACAAATTTTTGTTTTCCCGATCGACGGTGGACATAATTTTCAGGTGTTCGAAGACACTTAGGGTAAGCTTCATTTTGATCAAAAAATTAATGTTGTTAGACGTCCTGTAATTTCATGCATTTTTGGCTTTTGTCCTTTAATTTTTTAGTATATAATATAAAAATTAAATTGTTACTCTTTTATTGATAAAACATGAAAAATCTATGTTTATCTATGAAAAATACTGTGAGAACAGCTTTCTAGTTATAAATTAATATCACATGCGGTTTAGTGGTGAATCATATTTAGCTTATGTTAATTTAACAAATATTGCGATTTTATCATAGGATGTAATTTATAGACTGATTACATTTAATAAGTTTTAATAATTAAATTAAATCATTTTTAATAATTTTCTTGAATAGAATAATAACAATAAAGTAATAATGATAATAAAGGGTCAAATTTTGTTTAAACTATTCTTCAATAAATGGGCAAAATTGTTATACAACTGAGAGACACATTGTTGAGGTTTCTAAGAGACAGAGATACTAATGAAACTTTTATTAATCGCTCAATCTTTCTATATTCCGAATTAATCGGAAATTAACGCAACTCATACAAGTTGTAAGCCTTTTATTTTTCAAATTATTCTAACTATTCTTTTTCATGAACTTAAAATGAAAAAGTTTGCTATAAGTGTAATAAAACAGGGAATTTAGAGTAGAAATAAAAAATGGATGGTTTGTGGTCAGTCATTAAGTTAAGCAATTTTAAAAGCTATCAATACATTAATATAATGACTACAACTCCAAAACAATGTTCTATTCACAGGTCAACACTTGCATTTCTACATTAAAAAATACTTACTTAACTCACTCTGTCTTAAGATAAAAATAAATGAATTGTTCGGTATCTCTTTTTGGTGTTTCTCAACTAATCAATTATGAATTAAACTAAAGTTTGCAAAACATGATTATTCAGTCTAATTATCATCAGCTCGTCTTTTCGCTTATATTTTCTTATTTTGTTGATTGCAAGAGATTTTGTTAATTATCTCATAAATTTGATGCATAAACCCCAACAATCTCAAAAAATAAAATAATATTATAAGAGAGTGGCATTGCTTTCAATTAAATAACATACAAACGCTTTCTCTCTTATTAGAGAATGTAAATGATTGTCAAACAAAAGGCATTTTCTTCGATTTACTCAATTCAATCTCTTTGAGATGATAATAAACAACAATATAAAGAGTCAAATGATTGAATGGGAAGAGAATAAAAGATAAGATAATTTTGGGAAATACGAGTATCAAACTTATTGTTGAACATCATTTGGTCAGCGATAAGGCTGTTTAAGAGATTTTGGTTTTGACACAGACACTATTTGAGGAAAACTGTCTCTAAGATGTAGAAAGCAGTAGAAAGTCTTTATAAAAGAGAACAGTTTGACATCAATATAATCTTAAGTTAACATTTTTACTTCTCTTTCAAATAGAAATAGAGAGTCTTTAACTCATGAGAGCAAACAATGAAAAGATGACTCATTAAATATTCAATAATTATCAAATGAAGCCTTACATCAGTTTGAAAAGAATGTGAATATATTAATAGCGAGTGATCTCTTGTAATTTCCTTTTAGAAGAGCAGAACACTATTCAATTCCACGAAAGCTTCGCAGAGCTATACTCAATACAAAACTTTTTGAATAAGCAGAACAATGATTCAATTATTGAATATTTTTCATTTAAATAATTCATTACAAGTAGTAAAATAAAGGAATAAAATTATTATTAACTTATATTGAGTACAGAATATTTCAGAAATGGTCACTAAATTTTTTATCTTTCGAATCATAATAAAGGTATTATATGACATTAGGTGACCACACTTTCAGATCTCATTTCAGCTCAAATCTCTAGAACTAAAGGAATTTCCAAAATTCTGGTATTTGGGACCCCTTTGAGTTTTATAAAAAGCTATGAGGGAGTCAGGATAGCTCAGTGGAAAGGTATCGGACGCATGACCCGTCGGTAGTGAGTTCGAACCCCAGACACTGCACTTCTTTGACTGCAATGTGCCACATGTCCATTGTTTTCGAACAACCCCAGGTCCGTAGCGTTAGCCCACGCCGACACGGGCACCCACCGTAAACCTGACATCTGAAAAAGGAAATGCGATCTGAAAAGGAGTTGGTTGAGGAAAATGTTATGTTATATTTTATCAAAATATTCGGTTACCCTTTGATTTTTTAAACTGCTCAGAAAAAGTGAAGGTATGGACTCTATCAGATGTGGTCGCCCTATATAACAATGAATTCAGAAGTTTTCGCTGTATGAAAATTGCATTTACATTAAACTGAATAGTAAGCAGAACTTATTCTCATATTGAATAATCAGAATAATATTTTAGGACTATATAGAAAATAGGTTATATTTGAATTACATAACTATTCTATTAAACATGCAGTCGTATAACAAATCGTATAACAGTAATCACTGCAAAGGTCATAAGAAAATAGTAAAAACTATAAATGCTGACAAGAATTTCATAATTACATATAAATTCAAATAATTTTATACAAATTGAATGATTAAATATAAGGGTTATAGCAATAAAATCTGAATTTTCTAAAAATCACTCAATAGAGCCCACATTTAAAGTAAACATTATTGCACTTTAAAAGGATTTGTTTTATTAGAATAAGAATAAAGCTTTATTGAGTGATTTTATTTAAATTCTAGTTCAATAAAATAATTGATGAGAATTACGTGAACAATAAATATAATGAATAAAAATATAATTGAAATTCACCCCATCCCAGACAGTAATAAAGCTTGAATGGCGCGTCTCTACGAAAAATAGAGATTGTAATACGGCTGTGAAGCAACAGGCCTTCGATGAACATCCAATTGATGCACGCAAGAGCTGCGTATAACTTGAGTGAAAGAACTAATTTACATAACCATTCCTTTCAAATTAAAATAAGGAAATTACTGCTTTTCAAATAATTATTTTAAAAGTCATAAATTGTTTACAATTTCTCTGTATGACAGCGAAGATCCGAAAACTAATGGCGAAGATATTACTATCAGTAGAAATGAATGAACGATAAGCGCCACCACTAAGTTTCGGTGAACACGCAATCGAGAGCATACCAGTGACCTGTAATTAATAAAGTGAATTAAAGTAAATATTAAATTAATCTATTTTGAGCTCGCGCTCAAACACTGTTTTAAATTTTGAAAATTTTTGTTTTTGAAATTTGATGTCTAAACTTCAAGTTTTCTAAACTCATTGAAATGTCATTCATTATAAAACTCAATTTGATTGGTATTAAAGTTTACACATATAAAGCATTTCTTCATCGAATGCTATGACAAGAGAAATAAAAAATACAGAAATCAATGAAATTCATTGAAATTTTAGAAAAGGAGTCACAAAAGAGGGATATAAAATAAAAATAATAGAATACAAGAGTATTGAGCAAAAAAGGAAACTTTAAAAAGACATTAAACTTCTTGAAAGAAAATTTGATTCTCAAAAGTAATGTTTTAAAAACACTTAAATTTAAGTAAATTCATGAATAAATTGGTGATATATTCACATCTTTTGGAAATACGGAAATTTATATTATCATAATATGACATGAGGGCCGTGTGGGACAAGCGGTGGGGTGGGTTAGAATGAACATAATTTAAATGGGTGGTGAAAACTCGTTTGTTTTATGAGAAACAATTTATGAAATTTAAAAATAAACAGTTTCGTAAAATATCAAAGTGTGATCAAAGTTAGTCCCAAAATTCAAAATCCAAGGGGAGGGGGGTTGTACATCATACCCAAACCATGGGCTTGTTTCACTTTCTGTGAAAGTAAGTTATTCTACTGTTGACAACAAACATAAACTTTAATCATATTATTGTGATCAAATTTTTATGGTATACATACGACAGAAGAAAGGAATTAAGATTCAGGGAAATTCTGGTAAATATAGTGATAAATCAAATGAAATGACAGCTGAAGAGTATAATATCTTTTTGTATTAGATTATATAAATGCTTAATATATCAAACTTTTGTTATTTATCTTTAAATAATTGTAAGCACACAAAAGAATAAAATTTGAATGATTCGTTTCTATAAATAAATAACTTCTAAGTTAGACATTTTATAAAATGAACAAAAAATACTTTCTCTATAATAGCTTATGTTAAAAAAAATACATAATTACTATGCATAAGAGGAAACAGCTAATTTTGCAAAAATTAATTAATAATTTAAAAAGAAAAATAAAGCTTTTTATTAGTTATAAATAATGAAGAGTTTAGTTTGTTTGCCAAGACCACCGAGCCTGAGCCTGAGCCTGGCGAGCCTAGGCTCGAAAACTTTAGAACCTGGAGCCTGAGCCTTAGGCTTAAAACGGTCCCTCGAGCTAAGCTTAGGCTCGAGGCTTTCGAGCCTATGCTCTTCATGAGTTATAAATAGTAATTGCAAAGATACATCTGATAGATATAAAAATTCTCATTTAAATGATCTCAAACAATACTTTTTTAGCAAATGTTTATTTAATAATACGTCGCTTTATAATTCATCCAATTTTTTAATAATAAAATTAATTCAAATGCAATTAAATAATTGTTGAGCTCAAAGCAATGTCGGCATTATTTTGTTCAGAGAAATTGAAGTCAGATTGAACTGAAATTGAAGTATTGCAAGAAATATGAGTATGGCTGTGCTTTGTATTCGAACTACACTCTGACCTACAGGTATTACTAACTTAGTTATAATGCACTCAAACATGATTTTATACATTTAGTGTGCGATTCTTAATAATACATGAAAATGAAAGGTGAAAGTCTATTCACATAACTTCATAAAATCATTGCAGGTTTAGATGAAGTTAACTTAAACATAAGATTCTATTATTAATTGCATTCATTTCTGTCTGAAGTATGATTGATAATGATTTATTGACTTTTTCGTTAGAGCTTAGCTCAGTTTTGAAAGATCGCTCGATAAAACATTAATGTAAACATAAATTTACTCTAAAACATGAGTTTATAAAATCAAAATACAGATATTATTAGAAACACTAAAATAAATTTGATATTTTAATTGAAGCTTCACTTTTCAAAATTTGAGATCTTCTTTAAAATGTTGTTAAGTTGCGTGAGTTATGAACACAACAGAATTCTTTTTATGATATTTATGTGTTAGTATTGAAGCTTTTATGCGTAGGAATGGAATTAAGTTACAATATCATTACTTTAAGGTCTGCTCCAACTTATTGGCAAAAACATCAAAACCTTTGTCAAAGCTATAAACATGTTCTTTGCTATACAATAACCCATTAATCTCACAATAAGATATCGCATCTTATATTTCACTGTTTTATTATACCAGTACTCAGATTATAATGCATAACAATTTACTATTGCATTACAGTTAAACAATAATCTATTATTATTATTGCTCATTAAAAGCTCTTCTATAAGATTGAATCGAAATGAATTTCCGAATCGAGATTCAATTCACGGTCTGATAGGCAGATGTGAAATAAATTCTGGAACTACTAATTTAAAAGAAGTTTTCCTTTCATTTGGGATTAGAGTTGCAAATCATTAAATTTATGTTAAATTTAATATTAAAGTTAGTGCCTTCAGAGAAAATTTAATAAATTTTTCATAGAAAAAAGTTAAAAATGAAAAAGTTCAAAAATTGTTATCAATTGAATATAATACTAGATCTTTATATAATAATTTTTTGCAGAATTTGATTTTTCAGAGATGAATTATGACAAATATAAGACCTAATGTTTTCGATTATAAAATAGAATTTTAAAATTTTGCTATATTTTTAAATTTTATATTAAATTTAATCAATAAATTAAAATTAATATTTGAAATAATTGAGAGAAAATAGATTAAATTTAGCAAAGCTAATTGGGATTAAATAGTTTAAAATCTTAAGTAATATAAAATTTTATCGAAAAATAACTTAAGAATAATATTTTTGAAGATGTGGTTAAAATGTATTGCCATAAATCTAAGTGCGAAAACAATTTATTTATTTTTAATTCAAATGTTAATTTTAGGCAGTCTTCAAATGTAAAAATGAAAATTTTGTTGATTTGTTAGAACAAACTCTAGTTAGAATAGTGTTACTATATGCCAAGTATTAAACTGGATCATCCAACATTTGTATAATAAAGTATAGTTGTATTTTGTCTAGTTTTTGGTCAATTTTATACTTTTAAACGTTAATATACTGCACCACTCAATGCTAATCAGAATAAATTAATCAATAAAATGATCGTTTAGTGCCTATAATTGATCTCATTATAAATATTCTGAGTGATAAAAATCAATAACGAATATAAACTATCGAATATGATTTTTAATTAAAATAAAGGCAATTATTTTCGGCGAAAGTCTTCAGGTTATAATCCTCTGTAACTTAAAAAAATCCAAGTTAAAATAATTAGCAAATGTAAATCCGACACCAATTGATCTGTTTGGTATTATTTATCTAACCTTTGGCCTAAACAAAGTCTGGTCTCACTAGTTTAGAAAATCAAATGAAGAGGAGTGAGAAATTAGATTTCACTTTTGTATGTATGCATACAATTAACTCTGTTTAGAATATTTAATTCATTTTATTTGAATTGTAAAATAAATCAAACTTTAGAACATTTCATAATTAGTTTTCATGAATCACTTAAAGCACTCATTAATTAGTTTTATCAAATTATTGAAAAGTTTGGGTTTAGAGTTAGAATTGATTTAAAAATGCATAATATTTGGCGAAAGTTAGTGTAAATCATTTTTTGTCGTATTCTAGTCGGTTAGCATTACTTTAAACTAATAGTGTTGAAAAAGTTTGTTGAATTCATAAAACCATAAATTACTCATAAACTAATAATAAATGAAGTCATTAACCATGGACTAAAGTGGCCTTTATCTTAACACATAACTATTGACGTCGCTTATAAGCCGCTAATGATTACTATAATAAATTAGTGTAATTCATATGAATCCTATTCAGCAGAAACCGGCTATCGAGAGTTAATGTGTTTTGAGGATTTTTATAGAATCATGTAATTTAGCTTATTTTTATCAT
>JAQGCH010001764.1:0-14495 GCA_034699485.1 Nanhermannia elegantula | reverse complement strand
TTTTACTTAAAATCAAACAATTCTAAAACTAGTTTCTTTTCAATTCAATTTCTGGATTAGACTATATCTCAAGATTTGAGAATACCTTCGCGTATCCCCTCAGACCTCACCGCGTACCCCTTAGGGGTACGCGTACCACCATTTGGAAACCGCTGATATAGATAACAGTCCGCAAGTTGTGTATTTATGTTTATGTAGGTGCGTGCGTGTGTGTGTGCGTGCATGCGTGTCTAATTCCGCAATAATATAATAAAAATTTTTACAATAATACTATTCAAATCTTAAATTTACTTTAAAAAAATTTTCAAAAATCCAAATGCACTGTAAAGGGTATAACAATTCTTTTATGACTATACGGACTTAAAAACTCCAATCGAAAACTCATTATCTACAGCTTAAAATATATAATGAATTAACACTATTTAAAAATTTTAAATGTGCTTAAAATTAAAAAGTTGCCTAGCTACTGGACCCACTCGCATAGACAATCTCAATTTCGGAAACCTAAGAGCCCGAGCCTCTGCACTCAGCTCATTCAAGACCTATATTCTGTGTCTGAGCTTTTCGTATATTTCATAAAATTTCGTATATTCCATGAGCTAATGTCAGAGTTATATTTAATTCATAAAGTTGCGAAGCAATGGGAGCCGCTAGGTATTTTTATAATAAAATAGATTATTTTGGAATTTTGTTTTAAAGATATTTTTGTTGGAGATATTATGACCGTAAACCAAAATCTATAGTTTAACTGTTCATTGTGTTTAAATTGAATTATATTAAAATTTAAAATACAGGGTGATTTTTTTCGAGTTCGCACCTGAAATTGTTAATAACTTTTTAATTCCAAAAGATATAAACATGAAATTTTCCATAATTATACGTTATTTATTGACAAAGAAACGCATATAAAATTTTTGAGTTACACTCACTTGTTCACGACATACGCCCCTATTTGTAAATCTTAATTATCCAAAATTATTTTGTTTAGTGAAACTAAATGGGGGCGAGACCATAAAAATTAAATGATGAGTAAAATCGATAGTACTCTTCAAAAGAAATCGAAAGATGAAGAAGTTTTGGGGCGCACAGATCCGTTCACGAGATATGCCATTTTTATAAATTTCATGTGATTACCTTTTACAAGTGGGCGGAGCATCGAAAAAATCATATAATAGCTCAATTCGATATCACTCGACGAGACGATTCTAAAGATGTCAAAATTTTTAATGTTAGCCTCACCGTTCAAAAATTATATCAATTTGTGTTAATGCTGACACACTATAGCTTTAATGTTAAAATTAAAAGACTAACAAAAATTGATATAATTTTTGAACGGTGAGGCTAACATTAAAAATTTTGACATCTTTAGAATCGTCTCGTCGAGTGATATCGAATTGAGCTATTATATGATTTTTTCGATACTCCGCCCACTTGTAAAAGGTAATCACGTGAAATTTATAAAAAGTGGCATATCTCGTGAACGGTGGGTGTAACTCAAAAATTTTATATGTATTTATTTGTAAATATATAACGTATAATTTTGGAAATTTCATGTTTGTATCTTTTGGAATTAAAATGTTATTAACAATTTGAGGCGCGAACTCGAAAAACATCACTCTGTACAATATAAACTAAAATCCGGTAATTTGACTCAATTATTTCTGTTATCATTTCCGCTTCATTCTAATATGCGTTTACATCAGTCGAATTATTGCATAACATTATTGTCATTACACTCAGTATGCGAACCGTTTGTATAATCGAAATGAAATATAAAATCTTTTATTATAATATCATATCAATATTGTTTATTCATGTTGGACAAGTCATAGAAATGAAGAATCTTTAAGTTAATAAAATTAGTCATACATTTAAGGGTTTTTTTGAAAACTTTTCACCATTTGGAAATTCAATCGTACAAATTAAAAATAAAAATAACTTTACCGAAAATTAGTTTTGAATTTAATTTTTTTTATTTCATTATAAAGATGTTCACTAAATATAGATAAATGAGACCGTTTGGGAAATAATTTTTAAAACTTTATCTAAAAAGTGTCACTCAATGAGAATGAATGAGATGTATTTTCCATAATATTCCACAGTATAATGTCAAAATTCTCTGCCAACGTTCCCCTTTTTCTACTTTTGTACTCTTATCTGCAAATCTGATGAAATGAATATTTTCGTCTTTAATAGATTCACATAATATTAATGAGCATTTATTAAGAATTCATATTGTCTGCAGTTATAATAGACACAAAATTTATTATTATATAACTTCTATATAATAATGAGCAGAATTTGTATGTTGCTTTATGCACGCGAATATTCGCCACTCTAGAACCGAACCAATGATATATTATGGCTCAGTATCACCTGGAATGGGAACATTGGTCATTCATTTTCCCGAAAAGTAACCAGTGGCAGAGTTACCTAAAAATTGCTACGCCACCAATGCTTTTTTATGAAAAAGTTTTGTTCTCAACAAACCATGTCCGAATTTCACTAGTGTCATAATTGCCTGATATGTCTTAATTACCCAATGTGTCCGAATCACCCGAAGTGCTCGAATTTTAGGATCGAATAATTATTTTAATCCGTTCCTAGGAACGGGTCAATAGCTAGTATAACATAAAGGTTTGACTGACATAAAAGTCAAAATAATTAAAATTCTAAGAAATATTTAATTATGTTTCTGCTATATTATTGTAAATATGTTCTCAATAGATTAAAAATTCTGAAAGTTTTATAAAGTATTAAACATATTATTCATAAAATATATATTATTTTAGAACTTTTAATATAAGGCCTTATGCCTGGGGGTACAGCTAATTGTTGACATTTAAATTGTTTGTCTTTTTAAGTGAGACCGACAAAATCTACAGAAAAAGGTAATTCTTCCGGATACCTATTTTAGTATAAAAGACAAATCGAATATTGCTGTGATTGTTGTATAAATAAGTTGAAGTCGATATCACTCTAGAAGTCGGGGCTTTTAGAAATAGACTTTTTTGTGTTTAATAAAAGAATCTTTGATAAGTGTTCGGAAATATAAAAGAACATACAGTACTCATATTATGAAATTATGACAAATTATTACGTCAGAGCAAACGCTTTAATATAAAATAAATCAACATTTCTCAATGCTTTCAATGAATTTTAATTTATAGCTTTAATTTTAGACATTAATATATAAAAGTGGTTTCCATGCCTTAAACACGCACCAAATTTTTGATAACATTTTTATTTCCTGATTATTTATATTCTTTTAAATTGTGAGCATTTGAAAAGATTCTTATGTTTCTGTAAAGCTGAGACATTTTGGAATGAATGCGGCACAAAATTCTTATTGAACTATTTGAATAGATATTGAATTCACTGAAATTACAAAATCTATAATAATTTGAAAGCAACAGTTTTAAGTGACGAAAACCTAAAATATCTTCATGTATTCAGAAAGCTATGTACAGGTATTAACGGTGTATTTGTCAAAACTTTTAAATTATTGCTTATACCTGTATTCAAAGACTTTATATGCAGGTATACAGTAGTAATAAATATTGAACAAGTTTAAGGTAATTTTTTCTAAATAAATATTGAACAAGTTTAAGGTAATTTTTTCTAAATCAAATTAAATTTTAAAAGCATTTGAATATTTTATTTCTCATCTAATGTTAACTAAAAGTTAATTTTTTGAATGTTATATTAGTTCGAGAGCTTTCAAGTTAAATGCATTTATAACTAAAATCTTGGAATAAAGCAGAAAAATGTTCGAATAATTATATCTATAATTTTATTAAACATTATGTATTAGACATATTAATTATATTTGAATTTCAGCTTCAATTGACGACAGTTCTCAGACTCGACGGCAGAAAGCTTTTCAACTTTTACATTAGTATTCTATTACACCGTATATTCAGGATTGCATTCCATTCAAAAGAGGAAAACAATTTGCACTTTAGATTCAGAATTTAAAAAATTCTCGACCAAAAGTGAAATTATTCAGAATCGGACATTTCATTTGAAATTGAAATGAGCATTAGAGCCCAGTCCGTAGACAGATGTTTTGAACAGTACGTGACCAAAACAAACCCAATGCTAAACTATTGTACTGTATGCACAAAAGTTAACAAATAAGGGGGAGTCAATTTTGAAATCAGGTTAACATATTCTTGTTGAGAAAAGCATACATACTGTGTATATAATGATTTGATTTTTTTCTTAAGATAATTTTATTGATTGAAAGGAAACCCTCTCGAGTCAGTGATAACAATCAAAGCAAAGGCGATAAAGTTCTGTATATTACAGTATATTAGGTTATTATAGGAATAACTATTGTAGTTTCTATTTATGGCGACATCACATTTATTATTTGAGAATGCAATTCATTTTCTATTCCCAAATATTCTAAATCTCAATTAATATCATTGATATTGGTTTCTACTGTATATCTGCTGTATATATTGTTATTTTGTATAACTTGTTGTTATAGATTGAGGATTGGCTTCGTCTTTAAATTATCTGAAGATAGTTAAGAGAGAAGAAAAATGTGGTATAGAAATAAAAGCTGGAATAATAGCATCTTAATTGCACATAAGACTTAGATCTAATTACTCAAGAGTTTCCACGAAGAGTTAAATATATGAGAGAAACACTTTTATTGCCTAAACGAACGTCATCTCCTCTTTGTTCGTATCTTGATCTCAGTTTTCATAAAGGCCTATTTTATACTACTATATGAACAAATCACTAAATGAAGAGTTACAACAAAAATAGTATAGAATTGAGGTTAAGACCAGTGCATTTCTATTAACATTCAGGATATAAATGTTTACTGTTTTAGTTCTAGAATTAAATTAAACTCTCTGTTTACTTATGTGAAATCATATCAAATATTTAAAATATTTGATTTGTTTTGTGCATAAATTTTAATTTTAGATGAAGTTTAAAATTTTTTTAATCTAATTTTATATAAAATCGGTAGAGTTTTAACTTTTTTTTATCAAAAAAACTAATATTCAAACTTCATTAATTTATAAGGATATTGTGAGTTGACATAACTTGACTTGAGGACAACTTTATAACAAATCTTTTCAAACTCAAGACTATTTATATGAAAACACACTATTTTTTAAGTATTCAAATCAATAAATAAATAAATTGGATGAAAATAAAATATTCAAATGAATAGCAGTTTTGAAATTTTTAACTTTTGTAATCAAATTCAATGAGACTACAAAAATATACTGTGTTTTAATAAAAAAGAATTTTCGGTTCAATTTTTAATTAAATATTCAACTTTTTTATTCATTTGAACAAAAACCAAAAATAAATACTATTTTTTTATCATGTTTTTACACATTTAATTTAAAATAAGTTTCAACTTTAATATATATACTGTAGACTTTTTTCTTCAATTATTTTTGAAATTATGTAAATAAATAAGTTGTATAATTGCAATCAGAACTTGAACTATTTGAGATAGTGTTGTGAGTTCCAAAATTTCTATAAATATTTCCCGAGAGATAATTTCTATTCAAAAAATGGCGAATTTTTTATGGATTTACTATTAATGCTAATCATAAATTAAAGTGTTATTTTGTATTTAAACATTGAAATAGATGTTAGTTATTGATGAAATAAATACAGTAAACCATTAATTCTCAAATGGTGTGATACAAATGAAAAGTGGGCCGCAAAATGATTTTGTTTAGCATTAGGTTTTATGGAATAATTAATATTCTAGCAAAAAAAGCCTTAGAGGGTGGGTCGAGACTAAAAATGTCTGAGAACCGCTGGAGTACAATATAAAACTGATGCAACTAACTTGTAAGTTTGATATATAGAAGTGCTCCAAGTGGTCATACAAGAAACTAATTTAAATTTACTTTTAGTTAATGCCAACCTCCCATTCAAAAAATCGTGAAATCTAAAAAATTAATGCATTTTTCGAACTTTATATTAGGAATATTATAAAGAATTATCATTTTAGTGCGTATTAAGTCAAGCGGTAAAAGCGGGCAGGTATATAAAGAGAAGATTATGGAAAGAACTTATAGGTTATTTAAGTGAAAAAAAATCTAAAGCATCACTTTGAACATATTAAATATCTATAAAACTTTTGCTATAAATAGCAAAAAAGGTGAAAAAATATCCCACATCTCAAATTGTCTCCAATGATAGAGAAAGCTCATAAACTCTTATTCTGAGTTTGTTTATTTGGTGGTCGAGGAGGTACTCGAGAAACATTTCTCGAAATATTTATTGACATTTTCTCGATAAAATGGTTATTTCTAGAAATTATACTTTATTAATTTAAGAACGGTGAAAAAATTTTTGAAATTACGTTTTTAGCGAATATATCATGCAATAAATAACTGCATATTTAAATAAAATTATAGAAAAGAATTTTGCGTGTTTATTGAACATTAGTTTGTAGCAAATTCTTTATGCTTGATGAATTGATTGTTTCATAGCACTCATAGTAAAATACATTAACTTACAAACATAGAAAATTGCATTAAAGCTTCAAACATTGATTGTATTTTATACAATCTTTCATATAACTTAGACTTCAATTCTAATATAATTTAAGATATTGTTCTATTTTTATAAGAAAGCTTTTTCGACAATTCTATAGATAAGCAAAAGAAAGAAATGACGATTATTTATCTTGGAATCTAACTTAATAAAGGATCTAATGTTTTGTACGTCAACGCCAGCTCTTTGTTTGTGGTTAACTTCTAGTGTCAAAAATTTAGAAATTAATGACTTATAACCACAATAATAATAAGTTTCAAACAATAGAGTTCTGAAAATCCTTATAGAAAGCTATTTTCGTTCACTATTTTAGTTTAAATATTAGTATAATATGTTGGCAACACTTTTTGGTTGATAATCCAGAATATAAATTTGCTGTATAATTATGTGAACATTTATTTTTTATTTTACAGTATAGTTGAAGACCAGCCGAGATTTATATATCTTAATAATTCACAAATGGAGTTCTATCAAAATGTAGAAAAATTGTAAGTTGTTTTCTATTTTCATAATATTAGTATAATTTGATACAATTTAGCTCAACTCAATTCTGCTGATTGATCAATAGAATAATAAATACAATTCAAATATGAATTCAATTAAATGAATTAGCCTTTTATTAATAACATTTCTTTAATTTAGCTGTAGATTAAAAGCTTATTATAAGAGTATAAGATAAGCTTAGCTTACAATACACTGTAAAACATATATAGTAAAAATGAATAAGAATACAGTATTAAGCATATAGTTTATACTGGTATTGTACTTTATAATGCTATGTATACAGTGGATAAAATTTTCATAAATTATACATTCAGTTATTAAATATTCCAATTTTTTTTTTGCTAATCAAATGCTTGAGTCGTTTTATTTACAAGAATCTGTTGAGTGGAAGTAATTCTTGAATAATTTTCAGCTCTACCATGTATATGAACAATATATGAACTTTATTTATAGATATAAGACTTAATCGAATTTAATTTTTAGGACGATTGAAAATTGTGGGCTCCGTTATGTTGCACCAAATACTTTTCGTAATAATACTAAATTAAGAGAAGTGTAAGTAAACTTAATTTAATAATATTTATTCTATATATTAAGTCAGATTGTAGAGAATGAATGACATTAATCAGAAGAATGAGGGGGTAAATTTTGAGGTAATTCTGCATTCTTCCTTCAGAAAATTAGAATATCGTAAATTTTTTATGATTTTATAAGCATGATAAAAACCAATAATTTTTGAAAAAAATTTAATTATAATAAATTGTAATTAATTATATATTGAAATAATTTTAATAAGACTTTCATATGTGACAAAAGGCCAATTTAATCTTACATATGAACCCTATGAAATAGTAAAGCCAAGATTCAACCAGAATAATAATTTGTAGGAAATAACATAAATTAAGGTGTATTTCATTTTTTTAAAATTCATCATTTTTTCAACTTTGAAAATATTGTACAGTCATTCCCGTTTATAGTGAACGGATTTTTCCCGCAAAAACCGTTCACTATAACCGATCAGTTTTATATGGGTTTAATTCATTTTAACTGAAAAAATCGTTCACTATAAGCGGGTATTCATTATAAAAGTGTTCACTATAAACGGGAATGACTGTAATATAATATATAAAGAAAGCTTTTCGATCCCTACTTCATTTTTTAGAATTGTCTGTTTCGCACACAATCTTTGCTCAACTTTCAGTATTAATACTTAAACTATCACTAAAATAGTAAGGGTTTGATATACAGTTCACGGTTCGTAAACTGTAACTTTGGGACACATTTAACCTATTCTTAAATATATCTAAAAGCGACAGAGAATTAATTATTTGATTCAGAATTACAGAATACTAGTTATTCTTATAATATTAAATACACGGTCTCATATTCAATTAATTGCTCTGTCTTTAGAGAAGTGCTGTTTTGCTTCCAATAATTTAAATCAACTTTTTTTATATCTTTCTTTTAAATGCCTTAAATTATGATATTCTCAAAAATTTTTATTTTGGTTTTGATCTTAAATTTGTCTTTTCTTAGATTTAAATTTTCATAAGTTCAATAATTTGTGTTGACTATGGATTTGGAAAATATAATTTAATTAATTCCTCTTCATTTGTATTCCTCGTTTGTTTTTCAAAAGTGAAGCAACACTAATTTAGTGATAATTGAGTGCATGATATCTGAACCAATCTCAATCTTTTTCTCATCGTATTATACAATGAAACTAATTTACAAATATGCTTATCATGTTTTATATGTGAACAAATCCATGATTTAATAAGTGAAAACTCATTTATTGTAACCTAATATACTGTGTTATTGGATTATCACAATTATCTAATGTATAATAGAAGAGCATAAAAATTTTAAATACATTTTAAGTTATTGTTTTAAGTAGTGTTGTATAGCTTTCACTATTTTGATTTGTCTTGTCTTTGTCTTTGTCTAAGACAATTCATTTTATGGCTTTTCATTTGTCTTTTTCTTTGTCTTTGTCTTTGTCTAAGACTATACAACACTAGTTTTAAGTTGTTTTAACTATTGTTTGAAAAAAACGAAATCCATTGAAATTTTTGAGAAAAATAAGAAAAGTTTAGGCGCTGCACAATTTTATAAAAGTTGAAATTATATTAGTACTGGAGTCGACTCTGTTATAAAGAGCCAAATTCATGCATAAAGCTCTCAATGTTGTATTGAGGAAATGTGCTTTCGTTAGGAATTTAATAAATTTTTGATAAGACCAATATTAAGTTTAATATAACGAGTAAATGGCAATAAATTTATTGAAAATCGTTCACAAATTTACTATATCCGGAATTTTTTACTGCCAGTTCTTTTTTATTCCTTTAACAAATCAAAGTAAAGTGTGTTCACATATAGCAGAAGATCATTTCCAAAGAATTCAATACAAATAAGTGACTTCTCAAATTTCTTAAAGTATTTCATATTTATCAAAATTTAAATCGCATAAAACTTATTGATTAATAATAATTCATATTTATTAGTCTAAAGAACTTGTCGTTTATCAAAATGAGAGCATGTCTTCAATCCATTCTAAACTTAACTGAAGACATGCTTTTATTTTGATTATTATAACTATAAAGACCTGACTGATTGATGATCAATAAATTTTATGCGATTCTATTTCATAAATTTAATCAATTTGATTATTGAGTTGAATGGGTAGAAGTTCTGCTCTATCTGTGCACGATATCCGACCGCCCAATACCTCAGAGTTAATTAAAGCGAGAGTCAACTGTACGAGGAATGAGTGGTGAATCAGTTTATATTTGCTAATAGATTAACTTTTATTTATCAATTTTAGATACATATATCATTTTTTATTTAAAGATATCTCAGAAAAAACAACATATCAGTCCTCTCGTGGAAACTTTTTGATCGATCAACTATTCTTCGTAAGTATTTAAGTATTGTTTAAAACTTTCCATAGAATTAAATGAACAAAGTTTGATATCTTTCATCTATATTAATATTGATATGAACTCTATAAATACATGTTATTCGACTTTTATTCAATTTGGTGAGCACTTTACAGATAAATATAATGCATTCAAACGATAACACAAAACATTCCAAATAAAGATCACTGTGAGAAATATTGTGCTATTATAAAAAGACAGTTAAAGCTTTGAAAATTGCATTATTAAACATTTATGAGAAATGGTTTATAAAAGCTAATGCATGATAGAGTATTAGACTTATGTTTATTCATATTTGAAAAGTCTGTCAGAATTTGAATACAGAATTTACGACTTAAGAAATTTCTAATAATAGTCTCATATAAAAGACTACAATATACTGCTTAAAGATAGTGTCTGTATTAGTTTGCTTTTAAACGAAAACAAAATAATAAAATACTAAATAAAATACAATCTTTACACATAAAAGTATAGCACTAAATGAAATAAGGAGTCTATTATTCATGAATTATGGCTTTTATTAAGTAAGTTCTAAGCAAAAATAAATTTTTCATTTAGTGTATTAAACATTAATCAGAGATTACATGAAATTAAAGCTTTAGTATATTTAGAATATTAATTGACAAAATAGTTTAATACATGCCTAGTATTTTGAAAATGCATTCAAGCATTTAAGTTCGAAAATCTTAAGGTACTGAAGAATAATCGAAATTAAAGTTGTTCTTGTAGTTATAGCAGAATAAAAATTGCGTTTTGGAAAAAATTTCTTTAATTAAAACGATCATACAAACCTTATTATATAACTCTGTGCTTAGAATTTTCTGTAATAAATTTGTACTGAATGCATTTTTTATGAGAACATTGATCGCCTAATAATAATTAGCATTGTTCTAAAATTGTACTTGCCTTACTCCGGGAATAAGATACTTGGAAATGACTTCTAAAATTTATGATTTTATTTGAAGTATTAATTCCCAGTTCGAGCATATAAAACATTAATAACATAATAAAGTTCCATATTATATCTCTGTTGTGCAAACATAACTTCTAATTGATATACAAAAATTTCAAATCTTTACATATTTTTCAACATTTAAGCAATAAATAAAAGATGTAATCATTTAATTAGATTATAAAAATTTGAAAAATTTTTCTTACTATAAAAATCTCGAATTTTTGAATATGTTAAGTACAACTGTAGTATATAATTAAAAATGGAAAATGAATTGATAATTAAAAAATAGCTTAAAACGATTTTAAAATTCATATTTGTATTTTATTTATAATTTTCTTATTTTTGATCTTTAAATCCCAGAATTAGAGTTAGAATTCAATCCATTATCATGTAATTGTTCATCAAAATGGATTCAGCGTCAAATATCAAAACCTGATGGAATTTTGGGACCACTTCCTGACCGAATAACTTGTTTCGATGAGAGATCAGGAAATAATTTACGATTGTCTAACGTTTCTATTTCTGGATGTGGTGAGTCTCACTTTCTCAATATAATTCTAATTTATTATTACTTCAAATTTGAAATTATATTTTATAAAAAAATATCTTTTAAGTTTAGTCAACAACTTTTAGCTTATAATCTAATTAAACAGTATAATATAAATATTGATAAATAACATTTTGTTTGTTAAGGTTATTAAAGTACAGTTTAATTCCACTTCAATTACATAATCATTTATCTGTAAAAATCTGCTAAATGTTTCGACTTTTATGAATCATTTAGTTTAACAAAAAAATTGAAAACAAACAGGATTTGAAATCTCAAAATTTTAAGAACTCTTAAAAATGAGCCAAATTTAGTTCTAACTTATATAATGAATCAGCTTTTTCAGTGACATTTTATTTTAAAATTTAAAAATAAGACCAAATAGTTGTATTTTCTCCTTCTTTTTATTATTTAAAATATAACATGCGTTAACTCTAAACGAACAAATGTAATATTTTTAAGTTGGATATTGTGACAAACACACCTGTACTTCTTATATAGTCATTTGAGTTGTTTTGACTGTCAATTTTTGGCTTCATTTTTGAAGTGCGTTGAAATATACAGTACTTTAAAAAAACTAAAATTATGTAAGAGTCTGTTAGAGTTGGGTTGTTTACAGAATCAAATTGAAAAATAGATTTTATGGATGGTGTTTATTTGAATGAAAGTAGTGTTTCTTTTTTATGAACAGAGTTAAAAGCCTTGATGACAAATAGCGCAATAACTTTGCAACACTCGAACGACTTCTTTTCAATGCTTTATGTTCTTTGGATATCTTTTTTTATGTTTCATTTATTTAGTGAATTATAACTTCTGGAACACCAATAATGAAATAACATTTGGATATCACAAAACATTCGTAGTTTATATAAAACCATATGAACAGCAATAAAAAACTTTGTCGATTACTTTGAAGTTTATTTACTTAACATTTGTTAATTTGAATAGATATGCCACAAGTGATGGTAAGTCCACATGAAGTTGAAATTAATGAAAGTCAATCACAATCGCTCATTTGTACAGCGTTTGGATCGCCCGTACCCAAGTATATAAAAAGTTATCCTTTCTATTAATCAATAGACTATACAGTAAAAGTAATTATTTGCGAACATCATTTTTCAGGGTCTACTGGAATGTAACGGGACTTCTCTCTAATAATACAGTTACAGAAACAGTTGTCATAGAAGAAAAATCTGAAGATTCGTTTAATAATAGAAGCAATTCTGATATTAGGGAAACAATGAGACACAAAACTATTACGAAAATAAGTCAAACGCTTCATCTCAATCAAGCGCATGGCGCTGATAATGGATATGTTGTCTGTATTGCTGAAAATATTGTTGGAAAAAGCAAAGATTCATCATTTCTCAGAATATTATGTAAGTAGACTTTGCCTGTGCTATAAGCATCACATATTTCTACGTTAGACACATAAACTGTGCTCTACAGTAGAGATGATCATCGGGCCACTTATGTAGTCGGACCGGCCGGGTTGGACAAAGTGCCAAAAATGTCGGACTGGTTCGGATTTGAAGAGTAAGCCCGAAAAAGCCCGAACCCGAAAAAAGCCCGACAAAATGATAAGAAAAGGAGAAGTAAAACTTAAAAACATAACTCTGAAATGAATTCTTATGTAATGCATTATATTATATTTAAAACATACATTTAAAAGACGCAATATTAAAGCTAGTCATTGCGAAGTTTCGGGCGGGTCGGGCCGATGGTTTTGAACCATTTGATCATGTCTACTCTAGAATACATTTACTGCATGATATGTGTACTGTATTCAGAAAAGCCAAGAATTTGATAGCTTTATAGCACGCATTCACTTATCATCAATGGATATGTTTTATGTACACATAGAAAAGGGTTTGGCCACAAAAAAGCGTGTGTTATAATTAGAGACTCGATTTTCGGGAGATACCGAATTTGCCATGAGATTGAAAAATTAGTGGTAAAGACCATTAAGCCATTTAAACTAAAAAACAATTTTAAGGCTTCCGCTTTCTTTTTTTTACGTTTAAGCTCTCGGTTACCCCTTAAAAATGGTTTTCACCCATAATCTGCTAATTTTGATATAAAACTTGTCTGGAAGATTGTGTGGAAAGTATAATTATTTACTAAAATTCATTTCCAATGAAGAGCCATTAATATATCTTAAAATAACTTATGTTCCACTAGTTTAAGTTGAAGTGATAGATATTTTTAAACATATAGAACAAGTCTATAATAATTCTAATCGATCAAAGTTTTATTTATCAGAACAAATAATTAAAAAGCTCGTAATTTTTATAATCAAATTATTTCTCTAACATTATTATTAGATGTGAAACACACTTTTCTACAATAAAAATATATTTTATAATTCCAGAAATTTTATTTTACTCTCGAATCCCTTCATTTTTTATTGTTTTTAACTTCCGTTAATGGAATCTCTTGTTATAAAATCGTGAATAAGTAATATATAATAGTATCGTTTTGATGCGCCCTTATTGTTTGCGCCCTTATTGATGCGCCCTATTGACGTGATACCTATTGTTTCAATTCACTCGCACAATAAAATTTTTATGAACATCTATCTTTATGAAAAAATCTTTTAATTAATAGAAATTAAGCTTTACATTAAATTAAACTTACAATATAAATTCTTGAGAGAAGTCTATAATAATACTTTATACTTTATTGAAATTTAAAAATTAATACGATACCCAATTTAGGTTCAAATTAAAATAAACTTATTATATCTTGACTTAAATATTTTTAGCATCAATTTATTAGGAAATAAAATCAATTATTCTTAAATACATTAAATATAATAAGTGTTTAAAATGTTGATTGAATATGAAACAAGTTTATTAAATTGTCACTTAAAATATATACAGCAAATACAACTTTTCAATGAGAAGATACACAGCAGTTATTTTTCATACCGGTAAAAGTCAGAAATCCTGGACTATTCCCAGCTCAGGGAATAATATAATAGTTTCACTTTATCGTAAACCCCTCC
>JAQGCH010001763.1:0-14495 GCA_034699485.1 Nanhermannia elegantula | reverse complement strand
TTTGGGGACCATTTAGTCATTTAGTTATTCATTTGTATTATTTTATTATTAAAATGCATGCAAAGCAAGAAATTAATTTGCAGTAATCATTAGGTATTTATTTTACACATAAAACTTATTATTTGATAACAATTATAATTTATTACATAAAATATTCTGTGATTTATCTTTTCTTATCAAACATTATCACTAAATATATTACATTTGGTTTATATTTAATTAATTGCGAAAATATTTGTGCAAAACTCGTAATGTTTTGCACACTCTCTAAGTTAGTCTTCTCTTCATTTATGAAAAAACTTTTCCAATTTATATCAAAAAGCGATTAAATTAAAATTTTCTTAAGAAAAATCTAAATATTTGTCAAAATAAGATCTAAACGATTGACATTTCATTACTATTATATGATATCAATATTTGTCTGCAATTATTTAGGAAGAGATCGAAACAGAATTGATTGTATACAAGAATCTCATCAGAATATCACACAGAATATTCATTTTCCAATAGAATTTATAACTTTTAGTAATAAAGATTTGATTTATTAATAAAATTCATTTTACCTAAAAATTTAATATTGTTTTTACTCAAAAATGTATACAAATATATCTGTCAGAAGTCAGCATTTGTTTGAGTTCATATTGATTTTTGGTGAACTCAACTTTTCATTGACTGCTTTTTTACTGAGTATTGAACAGAAGTTAACGTTTTTGAAACAGTGATCACCGTTTATAGTGAATTCACTTTTCACTATTATGAGAATCAATGATTCACTTTTATTATATAAGCGTTTATAAGTAGTGAAGCAGTCAATAGCAAATTGATGGCTAAACATTCATTTACAATCATATTGAGTTATGGTTTTGTAATTTCAAAGCAAAACATTGCAATTCAATTAACTTTAATTGATTTTAATGTTACATCTGTTCGCTCTCATTGATTACAATTAATTGAGTTAACAGAAAATCATTAAATCAAAAAAGGCTTAATCAAAATGATAGCTTCAACAAGTTATCATTAATGAGATTATCTTAACACTCAATCATTGAATAATTGAACTTATCATTCATAGTAATAAAGAAAAACTTTGAGAATATTTTCTCTATAATTCATAGAGATTTCGAAATTCATTGATTAAACTTATTTAATATAAATTTAATACAAAAATAGGCCAATCAGCTAATTATTCATAAGTTTTAGTTTGCTATTTGATTTATATTTTTGACATAAAATTTAGACTTTTATTACTTCATATTCAAACAGTGACTAAATACAGACTGAATACAGGCTGAATAGACTCACTTAAACTATATCTCAAACTATATAATTAACTTCTAAGAAATATTGTAATACTATTTTTGATGAAGAAATTATTGAAATATGGCTTAACTTCTATTCTAACTCACATACATGTTTACATGTTTAATACTAAATCAGAAATAATTGCTTAATGATGTTTGCATTTTCTTAAGCATAAGCTAATACTTGTTGACTATTCACAAACTATTAGATAAACACGAATCGAAATATAAATGAGGGCTAAACTTCTAAATACATAATAAGATTCGACAGCAGTTACTATTCTGTGATAACCTTTAATTGTAGGCAAAATCTATTCTATATAATGAATTACTTAAGTTAAACTTTTTATGCTTTAAGACTCTTTCAATTATTACTCAGATGATGAACATCTGTCATATTTTATTTAGACAACTATTATATCATAACGATTTTGAGCTCTTCGTTAAGATTATTTGATAATTACTTGTTATTAATATTAGAAAAGAAATTCTTTAATTTACTAGTTTTCCAACTTTTTTAGATATAATATATTTATTAATTAAGAAAAATGTGTGCATTAGAAAGATGTGATGTGAAATCAATATTTGAATAGAATATCTAAATAAATACATTAAACATAATGCAA
This sequence comes from Nanhermannia elegantula, assembly GCA_034699485.1. Lineage (NCBI taxonomy): Eukaryota > Metazoa > Arthropoda > Arachnida > Sarcoptiformes > Nanhermanniidae > Nanhermannia > Nanhermannia elegantula. The sequence continues at coordinate 12,568 of JAQGCH010001763.1, read as the reverse complement.
ACAGTGAAAAAGGTCAATTAATTGTTTAGATTGAGTTATGGACGAGGATGCATGGTTTCAATTTAAGACCAGGACCAAACTCAAAGTCACTTTGCATACTTCAGGGTTAACGGCTCTTAAATGAGAGGTTAATACAGTACTATGTTCGGGCAAGTTCTTCTCCTTCTGTAAGACGGAGGAAATTCCTCCGTTTTAATCCTAAAGGTCGTTCGGGAGGTCCTTTTCCAATTCCTTAAGCAGAGTTGCATCTATTGCTAGATAGTTATCGCTTATATAAAAATGAATTATAACAATACTCAGAAGGAGCAGAAGGAGTCCAAAAGTATTCCTTGACCTTTCGAACAACACCTTTAAGCATCCTTTTGCAGTGAGCAAGAGATGCCCTCACATTGTACATTATAGGAAAAACGAAATGTTTTGTTAAGTTATGCTGTGTTATAAAATGTAGTTTTACTTTTTAAAAATTAATTTCCACAACAATAAAACAATTCATTTTGGATTACAAGTACACTATTTTTTATAATATGTTGAGTTTAATCTCCTTATTAATAGAAAAATAAATTAATTTGCATTTTGTTTGACAACTATTCTGACAAATAAATAGTATATCGCGAATATGGTTAGAGTTACCGGTAAATTAAAAAATTTTCAATTATAAGTTATTTAATACAATATAAGAAAACTTTGTTTTCGGTTCACACATGTTTGTAATACTGGAATCTGATTGTGTCTAATAAATAAATTGAATCAAATAAATCCAATAATACTGTATAATGTAATTGCAATCAGGATTGCGATAATTGAACGACTGATAAAACAAATTAATCTTTGGCTAAAAAAGAACTTTCAGAGCCATAATTTTTAACAGTGACTTAACATTAGACTCAATACTATTTATAGATATATAAAAAGTTTAAAAAATAAATTTAACATATTCAATTTTCTTAACAAATTTAACATATTTTTAGCCTAAATCCTAATTTAAAGGCTTAATAAAATAATTAAATTTCGACATTTAAATTATAAAATAATATTAAGCAATATATTAAATAATTGCCAAAAGTTTAAAAGTTTAAAACTTAAAAACATTATTGACCTTTAGCTAAAGATTGACTTAAAGAAAATTAATTTCATTTTAATGAATACATTTTAATGTACATAAAAAGTCATATTCTTTTAATCGATTGGAAAGTATACCAATTATAAGGTCTACGAATATGAATATTGATTAAGCCATTGTATCGATAGAATTATTAGATAATATCTTCCCTCTATTAATATGAATATATGTGTAAATAGTTCTCACCTTTATTGCCGGTCTGCAGGTTATACAAGATTAAGTTCAGTTTTGTAAAGCTAGTGATGCCATACATTTATTTACTGAATAATACGAACATTTTTTATATAAAACAATTAAACACTTTTGCGAATTACTTTTGTTCAATATTAAGCTGTTGCACAGTAACTGCTGGAAATCATAATGCAAGCTATACTTTATCCCTGCTTTACTGTATTTATAAAAGAGTAACACTTACTGTATGTTAGTATGGAATCAGAATTAATAGACTATACCATAAGTATTATACGACTACTGTTTCTATTCCATAGTTTATTAGTAACACAAACAAACATCAGTCGAGCGAATTATTTGTGGAATACATGCAAAAGTGCTTTAATACATGATTGTACTGACAGTCAGAATGCACTTGAAGTAGAAATCAATTTGTTCTGAAACTATTCCATAAATATTGAAAATTGGTTTTCTAATCATGTTTGAAACCCATTCTATTTTAGAAACTTGACTGCATTTCACGTCATACTACTCTATTAGCTTTCTGTTACTAATTTTTATAGAATATTATTTGTGTCATTTAATAGATTAAAAACAAGACTTAATATAGTTGTTTGATATTCCGAACATTTTTACAATAATTTAATTATATATCAAAATTAAGACAAACTCTCTTTAAAAAATTTTGATTTAATGACAGGGCTTATGAACTAAAAACAGCAATTAATCAGTTTTTAAATGTCTTTTATTAGTTTTTGACAAAATCTTAATAATTTTTAAATTATTTATTTTACTTTTAGTTAACAAATGAGTTAAACCAATAAATTAGTTTATATTCAAACTAATGGATAGAGTTTACAATTTAACAAATAAAAACTATTTAAAAATAAGTTAATGTTAGGCTAAAAAAAGAGTTAATTAAACAATTTTATTGATTTTCCAAATGACTTATAGAAAAATTGAATCAATAATGCTTTTCCTGCATCGCTGTTAAATTTCTACCGGAATTCTGTGACAGTACTACTATTGATAGTTAAATAATCTCTATTCAAAGTTAAGTAAACTTCACTTCTCTTATTAAAATTAAACTCAAAGCTCAACCATTCAATTATTAATTAAAATTCAATTCGAATATTTATACAGTACTTATCAAATGTTTTAAAAATATAGTTAATAAAAATCAACGGAAAATGATTTTATGGAATCTTAAAAATTCATTCATTTTCTCATAAATTAGAATTTAACAAAGATTTACTCAATTTTATGGTCATATACTGTATGATAAAAAAAATTAGATGTTCTTCTCATTAACAAAACCTTAGTGTTCATGTGCTGTTATGTCTTCATGTGATGATTCAAATAAATACAATTAATTTAATTCGCAGTTCACTTAATAAATATCTTTGGATTTAAAATGTTAATGAAAAACACGTTTCAAACTATCAACACTTCCACCGGCGGAATGGAATGCGAACACTGATGTGATGGCCATCACTGTGTACTCGAGTAGAATCGACACAACATATAATTGTTTTGTGTTTACAAATGTCTAACGAAATAAATATACATTAAAAAAGAAGCCTTAAGTTTGAAGTAATGAAAGCGAAATGACTCACAATTGCAGATGCGATCAGATGTGAGATAAAGACATAAGCGATTAGAAAATAGTTACGATTGTCACAGGCTTTGAAAAATATGACGCCCCATAAGGTGTGCAATAGTATGAATGCAAGGGTTGTCAGCGATGAGCACAAGAAAAAGTAATGAGAGTCTCCTCTGAGACCAACAGTTCCCGGACCTGCGCTATCGGCCAATATGTTAGTCAATGAAAACGCACCACTCATTAGACCAAAACCAAGTCCTGAAACTATAATTGTATAAAAACATAATAGCATTCAATTAATAACTCTTTAAACAGATCTATTGACAAATAATAATAACAAAGTAAGAACCGAATGCTAGTTGTGATCGAGTGTTGGAAATGTTTTGTCCCGGTTGTGAACCGACTTCTGATACTTTCTGTAAACCTGTTTCTGCTTTTCTGTTAATTGAGATAAATATGAAAATAGTGTTTAATATAATGTGAAACACATACCGAATAAGTCTATAAAATAAATATCGAAACGATTCTTGAAATATTATCGAAAATGTGACGCCGAATACCAGGAAGTCTTTCAGAGGCACTACAGATGACCATAAGATTGATGACAATAATAACGATAATAACCAAAAGAATGATCTTTTAGACCAAAATATAAACAAAAAAATGAAATTTTACATAAATTATGATTTAATGCTATTATTATAGTACTGATTATGAGATGAATGATATAAATGATAATACAATTAATACTCTTATGTGTTATATATCTTACGCAGAAATTAATATAATTATTCTAATCGGGTCTTTGGCTATAAGAAGACAAAACATAGCAAATGGTGGACCAAAGGCTATGAAAGTGCATCCGAAGAACTCCATTGCAGTCATTTTCACGATTTTCTTGTACTTTTCTTTTTATTTTATTAATTGTTTTTAATTTTTAAATATTAATAAAATGACAGTTTGTTTGCTATTTATTTATCAAATCTTTAATTAACAGTAAATCGAAATAACACTTAAAGACCTCTAACTCTTCACATCTCTTATAATTAAAGGTTTGCCTCAAATGACGAGAATTTGTTTGAAAAGGGAATAACTATTCTATGAATTAATGTGTGAAACGTTCCCTTTTTCACATAATGACTCATACTTTGAATATAAACGTGACTGACATCTGTCTATACTTTATATTAATTATTGTTTAGGAACCGAAACGAAACAAAATGTGTTTTTCTTAATTAAAAACTGTTTTAAATAAAAATTAAGTTTTGTTTAAAATAAGAACAAATAAAAAATTAATATTTATTTAAAAAGAAGAGATTATGACTGAAAGTGATAATAAAACTAATAATTAATAAAAATTAATAAAATATAGAGAACTGATGAGTGATGTAATGAGTTGGGACACATCCACAATCGATCGATTAGAAGGAAGTGCTGCCGGACAAGTGGGAGGTCTAATCATAAAGAAGAAGATCCCGGGCAATGACGACGAGTTCGTCTTCAAAAAGCCCAGAATATCGTTATTAGGTTTGGATGTTTTGGCACAAAAGTTAGACAAAGAGAGACAGAGAGAGAGAGACGACCAGAGAGGAGACCAAAGAGGAGACCAAAGAGGAGACCAGAGAGGAGACCAGAGAGGGGACCAACACAGAGAACGAGAACCACAAACAAGTGGTGACAGAAGTGATAAATGGCGTCATTATCGCAAACATAGAGTGGAAACGCCTTCGCATTCGGGAGGAGTTAGTGATGAATACAGAGAACGAAAACGACAAAGAGATGAACGTAAAGATCATAATCAAAGACAGTCAACACTCAAGAGTCAAAACAATTATCGAAAGTCATGGCAATCGTTTCCAAACTCGCCCCGAATTCATACGCCTTCGCGTTCGAGTTGGGAAGAAGACGACGACGAATATGACCGAAGATCTCATCGAAGTGGGAGCTTTACGCCTGACTCTAGTTCTAGAAGTACTGCAGATATGAGGAGTTCGTGGGAAACACAAACTCCTAACCGATTCCAATCACCCGCAACTCCAAGACCGACACCAACTCATTGGGGAAATGAAAGGAAGAGAACAGACGATCCCTACGATTGGGAAGAAGATGAAGATGAGCTCAAGAGAATCGACAGGGAATGGTATGACGAGGAATGCGATCAAAACCCTTTCGGCACTGTTAGTGACGATTACGCCAAAAAAAGAGAGGAAGCGCTTCACAAGAATCGTGCGGTTCAACGCATTTCTGCACAACAAAGACAGATAAATAAAGACAACGAAAAGTGGGAAACAAATCGTCTTCTCTTATCAGGCGTTGTAATGCGTGTTAACGATGATCGAGAAGAAGACGACGAAGTGAGTGAAGGACGCGTTCATCTCATGGTCCACAACATAGTTCCCCCTTTTCTTGACGGACGCATTGTGTTTACAAAACAACCCGAACCTATAGTTCCAGTGAAAGACCCGACTTCTGATTTTGCAATTCTGTCCCGAAAAGGCTCGGCTTTAGTCAGATATCACAGAGAAATGAAAGAACGCAAGAAAGCGCAGAAAAAAGAATGGGAATTAGCGGGCACTCGATTGGGAGACATTATGGGTGTCGCGAAACCTAAAGACGAAGTCGATGAAAACGACGAAAAGACTGATGATTACAAAGCAGAACATCGTTTCAAAGATCATATCGATGGCAATGATGAACAATCGGATAGAATGAAAATTCTAAAACAGCGACAATTTTTACCGGCATTTGCAGTTAGGAATGAACTCTTGAATGTTATTCGAGATAATAATATAGTTATTGTTGTCGGAGAAACGGGTTCTGGAAAAACCACTCAATTGACACAGTATTTGCATGAAGAGGGGTATACCAAATATGGAATGATTGGATGCACACAACCCAGACGTGTGGCCGCTATGTCTGTCGCTAAACGAGTTTCCGATGAAATGGGCATCAAATTGGGCGAAGAAGTTGGTTATGCCATTAGATTCGAAGATTGCACTTCCAGTAAGACTATTATTAAGTATATGACAGACGGAATATTATTGAGAGAATCTCTATCAGAGCCTGATTTAGACAATTACAGCGCCATTATTATGGATGAGGCGCACGAAAGAAGTCTCGATACGGATGTACTCTTCGGAATATTACGTCAAGTGGTGGGCAAACGTACTGATCTCAAACTAATAGTGACTTCGGCCACAATGGATTCCTCAAAGTTCGCTTATTTCTTCGGTAATGTTCCTGTGTTTGTGATCCCCGGCCGAACATTTCCTGTAGAGGTTTATTTCTCTAAAAATCCTGTTGAGGACTATGTGGACGCAGCTGTCAAACAGGCGATTCAAATACATTTGGGAGGACTTGTGGGCGATATATTAATTTTTATGCCGGGACAGGAAGACATCGAAGTCACCTGTGAAGTGATTACCGAACGATTGAAAACATTAGCGGATACATCAAAATCAGAAGCGCCTGAACTGGCAATACTTCCTATATATTCTCAACTGCCCTCTGACCTTCAGGCGAAGATATTCCAAAAAGCAGAGAATGGCATCCGCAAGTGCATCGTCGCCACAAATATCGCAGAAACATCTCTAACAGTCGATGGGATTATGTTTGTGGTCGACAGCGGCTATTGTAAGCTCAAAGTATACAACCCTCGCATAGGTATGGATGCGCTTCAAGTCTATCCCATATCACAGGCGAACTCAAACCAACGAAGTGGTAGAGCAGGCCGAACAGGTCCGGGTTGTTGTTATAGACTGTATACCGAAACCCAATATAAGCACGAAATGCTCGCAAATACAGTTCCAGAAATACAGAGAACAAACTTAGCAAATGTGGTGTTATTGTTGAAATCACACGGTGTTCAGGATTTACTGCAGTTTCACTTTATGGATCCGCCGCCTCAGGACAATATGCTTAACTCTATGTATCAGTTATGGATTTTAGGAGCGCTCGACAACGTCGGAAACCTGACTGCTTTGGGCAGAAATATGGTTGAGTTTCCTCTCGACCCTGCGATGTCCAAAATGCTTTTGGTCTCAACTGAAATGAAGTGTTCCGCAGAAGTTCTCATAATAGTGTCAATGCTTTCAGTGCCCGCTATTTTCTTTAGGCCTAAGGGTAGAGAAGAAGAGAGTGATTTGGCGCGTGAGAAGTTTCAGGTCCCAGAATCGGATCACTTGACTCTACTTAACGTATATCTTCAGTGGAGAACTCATAAATATTCGACTCATTGGTGTCTACAACACTTCATTCACTCAAAAGCATTGCGAAAAGTACGTGAAGTGAGACAACAGCTCAAAGAAATAATGGAAACACAAAAGTTACCCATTTATTCGTGTGGTACTGAATGGGATTGTGTCCGAAAGTGCATTTGTTCCGCTTATTTCCATCAGGGCGCCAGACTTAAGGGCATCGGGGAGTACGTCAACTGTAGAACTGGAATGCCCTGTCATTTACATCCCACGTCATCATTATATGGTATGGGATTTACTCCCGATTATGTTGTTTATCATGAATTAGTGATGACTACTAAAGAGTATATGCAATGCGTGACTGCAGTGGAGGGCCATTGGATGGCAGAGTTGGGCCCAATGTTCTACTCTATTAAAGAGTCGTCGAAATCAAGATTTGAAAGAAAACAATTACAAAGAGATCACGAAAAAGAAATGGAACAGGAGATGGCTTTAGCACAGGAACAGATCAGAAGGCATAAAGAAGAATCAGAGGCTCAGAATATATTAAGTCTTAAAACCTCACCAATTGTTAGCCCAGGACTCAAGCGTCCGAACACTCCGTCAACAACTCCTCGACGAACGCCTTCCAGATTTGGCCTTTAAATCAAACATTAATTCTCATCAGAATAATGCTTTGCTATGGAGTCCGCATCTATTGTTGAAACTCGCGCTCAATTACATTACCTTTGATTTATTAGTTAATTGTTATTTTATAAATAATTTACATTATTATAAGTTAAAGTTAAATCACTGATAAATGAAACGCTGTATAAGTTTAAGCATTACAAGTGTATAAAAGCGAAACAAATTTAAACTCAACTATATTTTCCTGTAAAAACCAGATAATCAACAGGTCTGGTACAGGTATGTGCCGAGTGAAGGAGAATCATACAGCCCTTACACCTTCACTAAAGCCTATAAATAGTCATATTATTCCGATCTGTTATTCTACTCGCATGTAATATATGGTATATTATATTTTATTTCGTAAATTATTCTTAATATTAAACTATTGTTGAATTCAAGGCATTTCAAACCTGACTTATCACTGAAAATATTGGTTCGAACTTTTAGTTTAATTTTGTAATTACCTTATAATAAATATTGAAAACGATAACAAATGATTTGATTTTATTTGATGATTATGTTAACTTTGATATCGTTTAGATTTTATTCATACAAATGGTCTTTCCTTAGGGTTGTAAAAGTTATATCAAAATATTTAAAGAGTAGTACGAATACAAAAAATATTTTAACTTGATTTTTATTTTCTAAATAAATAACTTGTGTTAAAAAATAACAAAAAAAAGTGGTTAAGCTAAGTATGATATTTATTAAAAGTATATATACAGGTAAAATTAAAGTTCAAATTGACCGACTTGACACTAAGGGAACGCTCACCTCTCAAAAGGGAGGACCGAACGTTTCATTTTCTCCGAGCGTAAGCGTGTGCTTCACTGATTATAACTAATTATCGTTTAATAGGAACTGACTGAAGAACTACAATACATTAAAATAAAATTTTTATTAAGGTTATTAAAGTGTATTAAATTACAAGCTTGACTCACGAGTCGGGCAAAGTTTCATTTCCTACGAACTCAAACTAAAGCGTCAAAAGCTGAATAAATCTAAACTACAAAATTTGTATTCAAATAAAACAATTCAAAAGAAAAATGGTATTCAAAGTAAATCAAACAATTATAAGCAAACTTTAATGCTTTCAATGAATCTATTTGTCCAGAATGTGTTGAATCTGTCGAGATCTCTATGGAAACCAAAACAAAATGATCCAAAAAAGTCAAATTAATTGAGTGAAAGTATTCAATATATGATTGAAAAGGAATAAGGAATCAGATAATATTGAGAAAAATGTCAATCAAAACAGATAAAGAGATAAAACCTGTTATGAATAATAATAGTATTGTTATTCAAGAAGAAAATCCGTTTTTTATATTATGTAAACCAAAACTATTACCGCTTAAATCAATGACATTAGAAAAGTTGGAGAAAATGCAGAGAGAGGCTGAAGAAAAGGCTAAACAGCAAATGCTTGAACCGAACCAACTCAAAGACAATGAATAGCAAGTTATGTACTCAATCATTAAATAAATCAATTTAAAAGCAAACTTTTATGCAATCGTTTATTTTTCTTTTTAAATCTTTACATGTATTATATTTAAGACCGTATAATAAAATGATTAAAAGCAGAAAATATTGTAAATAAAATTTTTAAATTTCATTTGTGTAAAAACAAATTATTTCAAAAACAAGATTAAAACTATAATTATCTCCCATTCACCAAACTTTAAGGTCAGAGTTGTCTCAATATATTATGGCATTTGAAACGATTGTTTGTTTGTTAAAAATTTTAAACCAATAAATCGATAAATATCACAATTTTGTAACCATTTCTTTAAAATAATGTTAAAATTCATAAGGAATGTAATATTCTTTAAATATATAAATCACTTTTGTTACGAATTAACAATTATTTTAATAAAATTAGAAAACATGCTATGTTTTGATGCAGCCATTGATAGAATACAAAAATTTGCAGTACATATAGAGACATTACATTCCAAATCCTCCTTTATTAACATTTGGCCACAATGACTGACCAGAAGATTGCATATTAGGCGTTCGCGGAGATATCATGTCTACAACAGATTCAATATAATTAACACATATTAATTATAATATAAATATTTTTTGAATGATTTTAATCTTTGAATGTAATATACTCTAAATGATGAGTTAAATAAAGTTATCTTAAATAAAATAAATGGCAAACCTATTGGTGTCTGTATTTGTTGAGTGATTGGACGTTGAGCTGAAACAGGACTCAATCCAGCGGCAAAATTGTTAGTCTGCGCAAAGAGTGGACCCGTGACTGATAGGTTGGAGACACCGGCGGCCAACTGGTTCATAGTGGGAGCACTTTGTTTCTCATATTTAGAACCTAATAAATTATCTACACTTATGTTCACATTTCCACTTATATTACTCCACGTGTTATTCGCAGACATATTGTGTGCATCATTTTCTTGTCTTATATCAGTTGAAAATAAATCTATTGGTCGACTACTTTGAGCAGCAAGGGTTGGATTGAATGGAATTGTGGGCTGCATTACATTTGGAAAATCATTACTTAACATAACTGGAGAACTCATCATATCTGGCGAGGGCTGTAATGGAGCCAAAGAACTATCGTTACCAATAAATGGATTTGTGGTTTGCATTAACAGTGGATTACTGTCTGATAATAGAGGATTTTGTAATGTTTGAACCGGTGCTGCAAAAGCTGTCGCAAAATTAGCGAAATCATCATTTGTAGAAATATTTTCATTAGCATTGGTCTGAAATTGCGTAAAATCTGCGAAATCCTCTGAATTATTATTATTATTATTATTAATTAAATTATTATTAAAATTAATGTTATTGTTTGAACTGTTATTATTAATTGGAGATAAATTCGGGCCCGTATTAAAAATTTCATTCAAAAGATCTTCATTAGTCTTATTTTCAGTGACTTTATTGCTATTTTCGAGTTGAAGTCCAGTATCGACCAGACTATTAGATGATTGTATGTGTTGAGAGCTGTCCTCCACTTTGCCATAATAGAGAGCTGCGCCCAAATCTATTTTCTTAATTTGATCCAATTTTTTGACTGATTTATTAGTTTTTCCGACCGGTGATATATCTGTATTCATTTTATTACTCAATTTCGGTTCTGCACTCATATCATCGTTAAAATCATTCTTATTATCTTCAGTGCTGTTAACACTTATAGAATCTTCAAATTTTTTCACTTTTCTCTCAGATTTATCAAAATTATTATCAGACGAGTCATCGAAATCAGACTTACGACGCGGCGGATCATACCAACTGTCGCTGTACCTGTTCAGACATTACATGCAATTTTTCATTTAATTATTCTGACTCTCATTTAAAACAAAATTAGTATCAAATTAATTGAGATTATATTGAATGACTTCAAATTCAAGTCTTATCTTTTGAATAAATATTTAGTTATTTTATCTCAAGAAACATATGAGAGGTTAATATTTTATATCTAAAAATAATATATTAATGATTACTACTTATCACAGTTTACATAGTTTTATGGCTAATCAATGTCTTTATTTATTCACAAATAAGAAAATATTCAAAGCATTTATAAATAAATTGAAAGCACTTGTAAATAGTGAAGAGAAGAGGCGGCAAATGATTGACACAAAAAACATTTTAAATTTCAAATGAGTTATTTCTTAAGAGAAAAAACTATTACCGGTTCGACTTTAATGATATACAAAATATTGAGTGATTGTTGATTCAAATTAATATCAATTTCAAATTCTATTAAATCTAAAAATTGATTTCAAAATCGTTTTGAGATTTGTTGAACTTATGCTAAATTGTTGTCATTTATGACTTAAAAGGTTTCAAAATAGAAAAAAGCCTTCAATAAGACAAAACCACAACTAATGATAACTAAACTCCTAAAATGAATGGCAAATACCGGTTGTATTCGTTGTATTTCTTAACATTATATTACACTTACTGTACAGTACAGTATATACAAAATTGCAATTAATAAAGAAATAATTAACACAATTAAAATACAATTACTTATTATGTCCTCCCATTTGATCGCTGGCGACGCCAATAAACTTGTCTTTAGTTTTTTTGGCCTTTTTTCGCTCTTCTCTAAGCTTTTCGTCGTCTTGAATGAACTCAATGAGACCTTTGACCCGATGCCGGACATTCACGCCCTGATCCTTCCCCTGTTCGTCAATAAAGGTGTAGTTCTCAAGACCTCTCAGATCATAGATGTGTTCTCTGGCACTCGTGACCACCCGTTCAGAGCCATTTTTAACGAGATATCCGAGAAGTAATAGAGACTTATAAGTTCTGCGCCAATTGCGTCGGTTGTCCACAAGCATACGCTTCCATAACATTCCCATCACTTCAGGGAAGTGTTCGTAAGTGAAAGTATGTCCCGCTATGTCTTGCATTTGTTGACCGGTCGGACCCCAGGCGTCGTCATTCGTGGCTTCGCGTACTTTAGCCTTTCATTGAATTCAATTTTAATAATAATTTAAATGTTTGTATTTCTATTGCATTCAAATAGTTGTTGACTTACCTCTACTTCAGTGTAATTCATGACCACATTTGTGCTAAACATTAATTGAAATTAAATTAAAATATAAATTACATTTGATATGAATATTAATGTAAAACATAATAAAATGAAAACAAAATTGATATAAATATGATATAAACAAATCTTACGCCTTATCGTATAGTTCTCTCACTTTCCACATATTGTCTTTGTTTTCAACACAATCCACACAATTATTCGATTATTTAATGCTATATTTTATTAATTATTAACTAATTTTTAATAATAAATTGAAATTAAATGAATTAAAATAT
>JAQGCH010001762.1:0-14498 GCA_034699485.1 Nanhermannia elegantula | reverse complement strand
TAAAGCCTAAAATTATGTGCTGACCACTAAAGTAAACTCTTACCCAAAAACTTATTTTAACCGCTAAATGCCAGGCTCAATTATGATATTAAAATTGTTATGCAAAAATAATAATATGTTATTATTGGTTGATTAAAATAGTTGTAATGAATTGTTAATATTGCATTTGTAACAACAGGATCTTTCCATCAGAAAAACAGCATATTCATATTTGCAACTTTAGGGCAAACTTGTTTTTATTTTCAAAATAGCTTGCATTCCCTGAAGCGCAACGTCTAGACTATTGATGGACATAAGTTATCTACGACCTTATTCATTATTTCAGTTTAATATTACTTTAGTTCAACAGTTTTCATTAACTATTGTTTCTCTTGTTAAGTAAATACAACAGAATACATAATAAGACATAAAAAACTTTATATAATAAGACATTACGATTCGTGAGACAAAACAAAGCGAGTCCCAGAATCGAAACCTTAGAAAAATATTTTCTCAATAAAGGGCTTAATTAATATCAATATAGATGAACATTTTAATTAGATCAGAACTGAGTCATATAGCATTCATTTTCAAATAACTTTTTATTTGAGTGTAATGTTCTTCAATATTAAAATAATTGTAGAAAATATATTTTTCCTAATGTTCCTCATCTGACACTCTCTTCAAATCTATCAATTACTTCTCACATTCAAAATGTGTAAATCAAAATTCTGTAAATTTGAGATAACAATCCATTCAATTCTAGTGCATTATTCAATTTCATTATTAATATATTTTTAAGGACTTTTTATTATAACTTTAATTTTCGATTTTTACTCTTTAATTGTTAAGTCTTTTCGAAACGAAAATATTTTAAAAATAATTAAATTCAAATATTCAAGTTTTTCTCAATCCTGTACTAATATTTATCAATTTTTATGAGTAAAACATCAAATATTTTATTATTGTTAAAAGTATTATACTATAAATCCTTCTTAACTAAACTTTAACTTTGATACAGTAATTGCCGTTTATAGTAAACATAAAATACAAGGGGAAAATCACTATAAAAGTGTTCACTATAACCGGGTTGACTGTATCTAAATTAATTATAATTTATACTATTATTATATATCTTTCGTATGAAACTTACCGAGAAAACAACAGCAAAATACAAATGAGTACATAATTATTAAAAATATTTGTACTGAAAGTTTGTTAAGAAAATTTTCACCCAATGAATTCAAAGAATTAATAGCATTATTATTGAAACCTGTGTTACTCATCTCATTTAATACAAACATAGAAACATTTGTGTGGTTATTGGTTTCCGTTAGATTTAAAGCATATTCCATATTAATAAAAGTTATCATTAAATATTCAACAGTTAAGCACTTAATACTCTGCACTATTGCAGTTCACTTTTGATGAGTATCTTAAACAATATCAAATTTTTGAATGACATTATTGTTTATTTTAATAATAATTAAGATATGATTAGTCAATATTTAATACATATATCACTTTTTAAAAGCAAAATTAACTAAAATTAAATTAATTTTTTGCATTTCGTTTAAATCCGGTTAAAATAACTTATTTTTTAAAAATTGAGTTTTGGTTTGGGTTTTATTTTAAAAGATTTTCAAACCAAAGCTTCAATTATTTATCAATAGTTTACAAAACGGTTTTTATTTGAATGGCTTTCAATTTGAAAAATATTTTATAAACTAAGTTGAGAACATTAAACTTCAATTTGGCTTTGAATAAGTGATACACGAAATGGAGAAAAACATAGAAATTATTTTGAAATGAACGCGAATTTTATCCTACATTAAAGAATTGAAATTGTGTAAACTTCTCAGTAGATTTACTCAATTGAAAATAGGAAACGATAAGCAATAGCATTTGGAGAGTTGATGTTGACTGACTATAACAAAAGGATGCATTGATGCAATGTCACTCTTTTACATCTTTTCAATATACGTTTAACGCAAACTCTCTTTAACTGACATCTATGTACTTAACTAATATTTGCCTCTCTAGCTTTGACACAACATGCTCTGTGAAACATTATTAGCTTGCAACATTAAAGGTTAGCCACCTTTACTAAAAGGATATTGACAATTTTTTCAAAGGCTACTTTATAATTCAAGAAAACTGCATTATTGCTTATAAGTTGTAACTAAAATTCCGACAAAAAAATAGTTTGGATGTTGAATTGGTTAACCATTTATTTGAGCATGGGTAATTTAGGCGAGAAAAAAGCATAATCAGCAGTTAACTTATTCGTGGAATTGTCAAAACAATTTTTAGGGTTTTCCGGTTTCAACCGAATTTTTTATTTATAATGGGTTTACAAAAGTTTTAGTAATTATAGGGAATGTTTAACTTATAGAGGGTTTTTAACATAGGGAATGTTTAACTTATAGAGGGTTCTTAACATAGGGAATATTTAACTTATGGAGGTTTCACTGTATTAGTAATAGCAAAATATTCTCTCTATTAGGGGCTTAAAAGATACAAATATAAAATAACTTTTATATAAGATCAGAAGTGAGTCACATAGCCTTCGAAATCTATATTGATATTACTTAAGCCCTTTATAGAGAAAATATTTTGCTAATGTTTATCTTCTTGGACTCGCTTCATATATATTTAATTTTTTAAAGATATTTAATTCATTTTGTACATATATTTTTATTTTTAACATGTAGCCAACCTATACTTCAGTTTAAAGGCAGCGTAGAATATATCCTCTGCCAATCGCTGATGTTTATTCAGTCCCTGAGCTGATATAATATGTATATTCAAATTCTTTAATTTAAAGTTTCTATTTATAGAATATGTAGAGAATTGCATAATGAAATAAAATAATTTATTATATTACTTTCACCTATGCTTTCACAATTGCGATCTAATAACTCAATTTCCGGGAGAACACGTTTTTAGTGAAATTTACTAAAAATATAGACAATAACTAAATTTAAATTTCTATCGCTTTAATGAATATATAAAAAGCACTATTCGCTTGTGGTTAGAATATCACGTAGTGTCAGAAACCCTGCAAAACTTTAGATTATTTTTCAAGTATACTGCTGTCAAACTAAATATATCTGGTAAACAATATCAAGGATTAATGCATTTTAACTTTTTTGGTTGCTCAGACACAATTGAACCGGTGAGAGCAAAAAAGGCGTATCAACTTATAACAGGCTTTCACGATAACTGGTTTTACGCAGAGGTTTTAAAGCAATAAAGCAAAACATTTACCTTAAAGTACCTTATCTTATAAAACCTGTTATCTGTTAAGCGTTGCTTATTTTCATACGCTTGTTTTGCACTGACCGGTCCAATTACATTTCCTACTTTTTCTTTCTGTTTGCAAGATTTTTAATTCATAGATGAATTTTATTGCATAAACATGATTTCGATCGCTCTATCGCCGTAAACTTGAATCCCAAAAACTGTAACAAAAGTGGAACTTATTTAAAATTGTTAATAGTGAACAGAAATAGTTTGTTAAATGACCAAAATAGCCAATTAAACTAACTCTGAATCTAACTCTCTCAACAATGAAAGCAATCACAGCCAGAAATATGATTCATTTCTACTTCACATCTGTTTGAAAAAGGCCTGCTATAGAGCGACCGAAAGGATAAAATAAATTCAACTGTGAATTAGAAACTTTCCAAACAAAAAGAGAAAGCAAGTAATTTAATATCAAGGATTGTTTTTCAGGGTTTTTCAATTTAATTTATTCTCACTTGTCAGTAAAACGCATAAGATTGCAACTCTACCAGTTAGAATCCGTTAATGTGACTCAATTTGACAATAGTTTTTTTTATTTTCTAAAGCATAGGTTCTCAAACTTTTTTGCTTCGCGGATTGTTTATACATAAAAAAATCACGTGATCTCATAGATTTCTCATAGGTCTCATGTTATATTTTTTGGGTCTGCGGATCACTTGTGATCAGTTGATCGCAAGTCGAGAGGCGTTGTTCTAAAGGATTGAATTTTTGTTTATGTTGAAATTTGGGATTAGTCTGACTGGTCTGGATATGCTTTTATTCAATCCGATACAACTAATTATAAACTTGAATAAGTATAAAAATCTAATTGAAAAGCTACTTAATTGGGTGAAAGTGCTAGAACAGGATGTTCAACTTTTTTACGAAAATAACACAAACCAGGACATAATGTTGGCCAAAGAACACACTAAAATATAAACATAAATTAATTGATAATATTATTTTTTTGATAATTTACATTTGTATTAAACATAATAATATTATAACAAATGAATGGGCCCATATTCATTTCATTATCCAACAGGAAAAGTAATAAAAATTAATTTTTGAAAATGATATTTTCGCTTATGAGGCCTATTATAAAATCTTTTCAATGAAACATTTATGTTTTCCCGTTAAGTGTTGTTCATTTTTAAGGAGTCGACGACACATAAAGTGCAGCGACTAGAAAGAATGTACCTCAAAATCCTGAAATTTTGCATTTTTGCTGAACCTCCTTAAGATTTTAAAAATTATTGAATATTACATTCATTTTCAAGTAAATTTTAAGTACAGTGCTTTTGAAAAGGTACGCACCATTGGGAAAGAAATAAAAGATACACTAAAATTTCTCAAAAGGGGCATATAATGTAAAAACTTTTATTTAAATAAATTCAATAATATTTAAGCTTAATTAAAACTTTCCCATTTTCCGGGATTTTCTGTATTTCTTAATAAGTGGTCACTCAAGACGCGTGTTTAGCTTTAACAAGCCTTTTCAAGGACATCCCTATGTTGCGTACCTTTTCATAAGCTCTGTATATTCAACATAATTTTATTACAACATACAAAGCAAAGATTTAATTATTTATCACTTGTAAAATAGCTATAATCTTCTTATTTTTCTTTCAAATTATCTTAAATTTCATTCTATTTGTTAAAATTAGTTTTTGTTGGTTTAAAGATCATTATAAATAAATATAACCATTAATTACAATTTTTTATTAATATATAATTATATCGGGAGTCAACCTGTATCTCAGTCTAGGGATCTCTTAAGACTCCCCTATTGGAAAGCTCTGGTTATGAATACTGTTTATTCTTTAATAAATATTTAAAAACTACGCGATATAATTATCTTCACTTCAAATTAACTTCACACTAATTATTATACTGTAGTTTCCTATTGTTAGCAGCATTTTATTATATAAGTAAGTTTTTTCAATTTTTCTCATTACAAATTTTTAGCAACACAAATACTATTACTTTTTGCGGCCTTTTCTTAATCAAAACTTTTTTCATTATTAAGCGCTTTAATGGTAAAACTTGAAACTATACACAAAGTAGTTCCCAGCGGTTTATATTTGAGACCTTTTGTCGCTTCACTAATCCTTAAATCCGTATCAGTGCAGTAATGCATAAAATGTTTAACAGAAATAATACTTTAGATTATTTTATATGTGAAAAATTTTGTGCTTACTTCAAAAAAATAATAAACCTAAAGGAATAATTGAATATTTATCATTTAATATGCACTTAATAATTATTAATATTTAAAAACCTTTAAAAATGTCTTATAAAAAACACTGATTTCAAATCTTTAGAATTCTGGTTCTGCAATAATTGTGTATTTGATTGCATGCAAAATAGATTATCACAGATCGGTTCACAAATAGAAAATGGACAAAAAGTATTCAACTGTCCTATAAATCCTCTCATTTTCAGGGGATTCAAGTTCACCCATACTATTGATCATAAGAGGACCGACCAATTTGTGATTATGTGGGACTAAAGTTCCTAAATCTGCTTTAAGTTACAAGAGTGGCAACAATGTGAACACCAATTCATTGACAAAATAATTCATTTTGTTATTTGCTTTTTCTATAATTACATGTGGAGTACTTTTTATAAATTACTAAAGAAAACTATAATTATATCTTTTAATATATTAAATGTTAAGATAGTAATGCATTTATATAATAAGAAAATTTTATTTCAAGTTATTTTATGTATAATATTCGTTGAGTGCATATTTGCTAAGTGGTGGTGAGACTTGATTAGGAATACTATACCTTAAACTGTTCAACTTTTTCAATACGCAATTTATTTAATTTAACATAATTTCACTTCAAAAATATGTTTATAGGCTATTAAGTCAATACAACTTGTCTTCTATTGGTATACATGTTATATGTGATCACATCCCAGGTCTTGAACGAATTCAACGCTCATATTGTCATCGATTTCCATCAGTTATGCGATCATTTAGTGACGGCTTAAGAATTGGTATAAGAGAATGTCAGCACCAATTCAAAGACCACCGATGGAACTGCTCTACAAATGAAAGAGATATTACTTTATTTGGGAAACAAGTTCTCACTTGTGAGTATTATTCATTTTTGCCTCAGATTTCGTACTCTTAAATCCAAAAATAAAGGCCAACTTAAAATATATACTTTCATGTATAGCACTTCTAAAGTTTTATTTTAACTGACTGTACATTATATGACTCATATGTGTAATAGTGACTGCTTTTATCAATTCAATCAGTCACTCAAATAGTATTAATCAGGTTATCAGTCGATATCAATTAAAGTACGAATTTTCGGAAAATATTTTTATTAGTTTGGTTTCATATTATATTCATAACAAAGATTTATATTATAATCGATTAATTGAAAATTAAATTAATAATGAGAGCAGTTTTCCTGTTTTTAATAAACAATAGAAAATGGTTTTGGCACAGATTTATATAATTGAAAATTATTTTCTTTTATTTGTTCCCAAATAATAAGAATGTGAATAACAAACGGAAACATGATTTTTGAACTATTACTTGTGTATTGTTTTGATTGCTATCATTTGTAACCGAACTTATCATTAGTTAAGTTCTTTCAATTTTCAAACTTTAATAGAGAAAACCTTTTTTGTACAGTTGGTTAAAATAAAGTGTTTTACAGGTAAGTATAGGTTCGTTTTTATTTTTGGATTTAAGAGTATAATTGGTTTTCTTTATAAATAACTTTTGTTTCCTGAAATTCTTATCCGAAAGCATTAAGTCCTGAGACATCTTTTATTTACGCGATAACAAGTGCTGCTGTCGTGCATTCAATAACTCGATGGTGTAGTCAGGGATTATTAGCCAACTGTGCATGTGATCCATCGAGAAAAGGAAGAGGTCATGACATTTACGGCCACTATTCATGGGGCGGCTGTTCTCATAATCTGCGGTTCGCCAGTATTTTCGCGCGAAAATTCATTGATTCACAAGAAAACAATTTGAGAGACGCCACCGCTCTGATGAACTTACATAACAATAAAGTTGGGCGAAAGGTTTGTTTGTTTTGACTCCATATCTATTTTAAAATACCTGCATATCGATAAACAGGCAGTTTTGAGACACAATCGTCTTATCTGTAAATGTCATGGTCTAAGTGGTACATGTCTGGTGAGGACATGTTGGAGAATAGCACCCGATTTCAATACAGTTGGCACTTATCTTAAATATAAGTACAACAAAGCAATTCACGTGAATATGAATCAGACGACAAAACAATTAACATGTTCTGACCCAAAACGAAAATCACACAAAAGTGATGACTTAATATTCTTGGACTTTTCACCTGATTATTGCAGCATAAATAACAAATCAGGTTTGATGACTGCTTTTATTGATTAGAAAGACTTTATATGATTTATAATTCAGGCACAATTGGCACTGAAGGCAGAGTTTGTAAGAGAACTTCTTTAGGACCTGACTCTTGTGATATAATGTGTTGCGGACGTGGATATCAAACGCGCAGAGTTGTTCTCAAATATAAATGTCACTGCAAGTTCTTCTGGTGCTGCAAAGTGAAGTGTCAGGTATTTATAATAATAGTAACAATCGTACTCACGTAAGAGACCTTTTAAGGGTCTCAATACAGCTGCAGAGTTACTACAGTTATCTCTGGTTATTAATCTCAGTCAGCTCTCAATAGAGACTTAATATTAAAAATGATAAGTTTTAGTGACCCTCTCTCTTATTGTTTTGTATTGAGCCCTGTATTGCCTGTTACGCTTACAGTTACTATAGAGCAGTGCTAAATATAAAATTAAGTTTCCTTAGTTTTATACCATTTTCATTACATTGAAATCTAATAACGTGTTATAATTTATATAAAATAAAAAAACTCAAATTTATCATATGTAGTATTATTTTTGTAAAGCTGTAACACTAAATTAGAGAGAAGTCAGAGTCAAATGACAACCAGTGTCTTCTAACTTAAATAAAACTTTAAAATCAAATTAACAATAAATAATTTAATTAATTATTAATATTAATCAAATAAATTTGTAATTTTGAGGCGATTACAAGTATATCAAACTGAATGCAAATAAAGTTATGTCACTGTTTGTTCTGCTTATAATTATGAACAGCTTCTCTCAACTTTTAAGATAAGCTAATTTAGAACCCGAGTGTATTTAGTTGGCAATTGAAAGATTGCGTGAAAATAGTCACAAAAAATAATTTATGTCCAGATATTGGGTGTTGTGTAGTATATCGGAGGTATTGTTAAGACACGCGCTGATTCTCCTATATATGTATTCAAATGTGTAAATAGTAAGTTAGGGTTAGGTAACAATAATTAGCTACCGCGCGCCTAAGCTTAATCAAAATAAATGATATATAATCAAAAATAACTGCATTAAAAATGAAATCAACATTTTATACTTTAAATAAAATGAATCTTCGACTAAATTATTAAAAATTTTTGGCTCTTTGGCTAAACCGTTCTGTTAAGCGCTGCTATAGAGTGTTTGATAAGATGGTCCACATTGGAATACATTTTCATTATTAAAAAGCGTGCTTTGCATGCAAATAAAATACGCTTTCGGTTTATTAAAATTTATTATTCAGAAATATTTTTATTTAAGTACAGTATACAGAATATTGTATACACATTTTTAAAAAGAACAAAAACCTAAAGCGTATTCTATTTCAATGTAGACCAACTTATTAAACACTCTGTATAAGAGCTATATCATAGCCTATATGCATATCTAGAAAGTGTTATCATGTAAGTATCATGAAAGTACTGCGTTGGGCCACATACCCATTGTTTTTGAACAATCCCAGGCCCGTAGTATTAACCCACGCCGACACGTGTGTGTCCCCTCCCCCCCCCCTCGTAAAGATCTCACTCTAACTGTAGGCAAAGGGAGATCTCCTAAAAAAAGTTGGCTGAAGAAAATGTTATGTTATGATTATGTACAGTACTTATTTCACAATAGTTTTATACAATACTTTTATAGCATTACATTTTTATTAAATGATTTATTTTTCAACAGGAATGCAAAAAAATACGTGATGTTTATACCTGTAGAAGAGAAAGGAAGCATAAAATAAAAGACATTATTTGATATTTTATTTAATCGTTGAATAACTTTACTGTACATATACTGAGACTTTTTTGAGTAAATAAACTATAATATAAAAAACTTTATTGTCTCAAATAAATTGACAAAAACAGTTACATTAAGCCATTCTTAATAGTGGTCTGTAAGAGAAGTTCGAGACTCAAAACTAAAGACTATTAAACTTCTATATCCAACTGTAGAACTGTCTACACTTTCTAACAGTATATAAAAATTATTCGCTGATTAAATATTAATAACGATTCAATTAAATGCAATCCAGGTTTAGTGTTATGTGAGATTTGATTGTTTTTTGAATTAGTAATTATGGATGAAAGTGAAGTGAACACATCCGACAAAATTTTATTTATGTTAAAAGATGATTGATTTGCACAGTTTCCAGAACTTGACATTAGATGAAAGAGTCATAATCCTGATTGTCTTTTAGATTTCTTTTAGATTTCTTTTTGGCATCAATTCTATGAAGTCTAAGAATATGAAAATTTTCTCTCAAAAATATGTGTTCAAGAATTCAATCCTCTATTTAATTAAAATTATAACTTTCACATATGTAGCTCACAAGTATCTTAATCAAGATTTCTGTTCTGACCCGGTGTGGGACAGATCCTTAAAAATGTTTTATAATCGAGAGCTGTATTAAAATTATATCTAAAGTATAGATAATTGACATAAGACACTTAATTCTTTCAAAAGCTCAGAGGAGGCTAAAGCAGCTCAACCCTGCACTGCTGTATTTTATTAAGGAATTAGTTTTTTTAAATATAGAAAATTTTAATTCTCATTAAAAAAGTGATTAATGAGTTCCACTGAAAGCATAAAACAAACTGAATTTTTAAAATTCACCACTGTTTGGATTAAAAATAGTTTAATTAATTACTAACAAACCTGCATCTGTTTCTGCCACAACTCTGTCGACATCCTCTAATTTTTCTGGTTCCATCCCTTCTTGATTCGTAAATATATCTTCTATACCGACAAAGATAATCACAATTGTCAGCACATTCACTGTAATAATTATGTATCTGTTTGTCTGTTGTTTGACATTTGTTTTGGATTAATGTAAAAATTATAAATAAAAACAACAGAATCGCTAAATAATTCATACTGTTGTTCACCTGCATCTCTTATAAATATTAGTGATAGAAACTCATGACTTACTGCGCGATTAAAATTTTTAAATGAAACTCAATATTATTTAGTTTTACTCTTCATTAAAGAATTGTTTAGATGTAAAAAATGAGTGCAACTAATATTTAAAACTTTAATTTATTGTTTTAAAATTTTTTGCATATAAAAAAAGTTTTTAGAGATTCTTTTTATAGTTTTATTCATTTATTGTGGGCTAATATTAGGGCTTGAGAATTTTACGTAAAAATCATCTTGGTGTGTGATTTGCGTAAAAATCTGTAAAATAGTGTAAAATTATGTAAAAATCTTTTTACTCATGAAAATCAACTTAAAAATCAAAATCTATTATATGGATATCGTAGTCAACATGTTGATCCACATTAAGCCTTCATCAAAATTGAATTAAGTATCATAATTGCAATATTGCTAATTAAAATACGAGTGTTCGCTAAAATCTTTTTGAATTATAAAGTCTATTGCGATCCGTTTAGTGAATTCATACCATAGTTTAAAAAATAAGTTCAAATGATGATAAAAAAGACTTAAGTCTATTTGCAATTTCAATAAAAAGAATGAAAAAATTTAAAAAAATTGAATTTTTTTGCAATACTCGATTTTTACAGTATTTTACGCAGACAAGTGTAAAAATCCATAAAATTACGTAATATTACGGGCGTAAAAATCTGTAGTTACACTTGGAATATCCCTAGCTAATTATTAATGACTTTAAAGTTTTCATAATGGATACGAGTGTTGTACAGTAGTGTTGCACAGTAGTGTTGTACAATAGTGTTGTACTACCTATTTCTTTGAAAACTCTCACTTTAAAATATATATTTTCACGTATAGCAGCTTGAAGTTAATATTTATAAGAGCTGTGCTCAAAAAATAGAACTCAACCAATAATTAGATAAAAAATGATTTCTCATAATCAAATACCTGTATATAAAGCTGTACAGTTGGCTAAAGATATAACTTATGCTTTACACAAAAGTATATATCTTAATAAAATGCTCGTTTTCAAAGTTATTGGTAGTACAGTAGTTATTATTTGAAATAAATACGGAAATTGTAACTTTTGGTTGACCTGCAAGTGAAAAATCAATAATAATGTTGTAATAGTCGTAATAACAAATGCCTTCAATGACATCTTGTACTATCTCTAGTTTTTTATAAAATAAAGTCATGTGTTACGTAACTTAATTCTCTTTGGTAAAAGTCTCTGCAGAATTGAATAATAATTTTGCAGATCTATTAACAATCATAATACTGTATTATAAGTACAGTACAAATATACTGTACATGTACTGTATTGTTAGAACAGTAGCTTAAGTTTGTTTCTTCTTTCGTTTCACAACGAAATTAATTAATTTTATATTTTGAGAATTAATTAATTTTCAATTGCTTTAAATCAATTTTTTGAAAGAGAAACTTTAAGATTACAGTAAAATGTCTGTAAAAGTAAATCCAGGTTTGGTATAAAGAATTATTTAATTTTCTAAATATATTTAGTAATAAAATGTTTGATATCATTGATAAAATTAGTGACTAAATCAATAGGAGTTATGCCTAATTTGGGTCGCAATCCGGTGAGAACAAAGTGTATTAACTGTGGAGATATTATTATAACTGTCATTGAAAGAGAAAACGGATTATTTGCCTGTCTCTTATGTTGTGCGTTGTGTTTATTGTAAGTATAATAATATTCTTTAATTAAATATTGATTACAAAAAAAAATTCTATTTCAAAGGCCACCCCTATGTTGTGCTCCACTATGCTGTCGCTGCTCAAAAGATGTGGTACACATTTGTCCCAAATGTAACACTATTTTATGTATTGATAAAAAAATTTAATAATTGTTTTTATGCTCACATTACTGTCAGTTTGAAATAAACTTTATATCACATTATAACTAAATAGAATACTTATGTGCACACATTCATAAATTTTAATAAAACTTAAAACATTATAATTAAAAATAAGTTATTATTTAAGTACAGGTAAGCTAAAGAGTCGTAAGTAGAGATGCAACAAGTTTTAAGTTTTGTGGGTGTGATAATTGATGGTAGAGCTTAGGTTTGTGGACAGCGCACAGTTTTGATACGACTTTAATAACAATTTAAATAATGTTTAAATAATAGAAACTCTTTATAATACTAAATTCTTTGAATAACCTGACGTGCTCTGTACCTGCTCTGTACGACACTTCATAATGGACTGCTGTTAGTAGAGTAGGGCCTTCCCGGGAAATAGTCTTTTCGGGAAAAGTGAATTTAATTTGCCGGGATCCCGAAATTTTTTTAACTAAACTTTTATTTCCCAAATTTATGTCCCAAACCCAACTGACCATATTTTAATTAATTTTGCACAATTTCTAATTAACAATAAGCAATAAATTCAATTCTAAATTAGTAAAATTGCAGACAAATTCAATTTTTTAAAATTCCACTATCAATGATAACTTATTGTTTGGAAGAGTTTATTCTTTATTGATATCAGGTTTTTACTTAACCTCAACTCCCAAAGATGTTAAACCTTCTTTTCAATTAGAGTTAGTCACATTTGCAAATGTTGAGAAGCTTAAATTTGCATTATTTTAATTAATTTATGATTCCCCGGAAAATTTTCATTTCCCGGGATCCTGGACCCCCCCCCCCCTCCCTCTAGCTATTAGTATTGAAAAAATTGCCTTTTACACGGCTAATGTTAGTGATCATTTAGGCTTAGGTTTAGGTGAGTGTCACGGCTATTATTTATGATTAGTTTTAGAACTTATTTAACTATTAACAGGAATTTAGATATGATATGATCCACTCTCTCACAGTTTCTCCATTTTCAAGTTGATATATTAAGTTAATATCTCACAGTCAGAAGTCAACAGTCAGAAGAACAAGCTATAAATTAAAAAGTATCAGAAAACTATTGTTACTTCTAAATCTACAGACAATTCTAAATAATAAATGAATTTCGTTTTGCGTTGTCGTAAATGAATGTTTTAAAAATGTACATTTATTAATGAAAATAATTTTTTTATTTCATTTAATTCAGCCTTAGTTTCCGTCAACACTTTATTTATTTAAGACATAGTTTCGGTCAGCTCTTTATTCAATACAGCCTTAGTTTTTTAAAATTTTGAACCCTTTTTTCAAGAGATGTAATCTAAATGACGATGTTATTGTCATAAAACAGTTTTCTATTTAAGCACTATATGACTGATTTGAAAACATAGAAAACAGCGAGAGAGTGAGAGGCTGACAATGCGCTTATAGTAAAAAAAAATATGTGGCTGACTTATTTTATTTATTTTAACTTGTATATTTTTAAAATTATAACGGTTGCCAGATCCTCCCGGATTCAGTTAAATTTGGAAAACACACAGCTTGGTCCCCCTTTGATTTTTGAGGAATTTTTAAAAATTCAGAAAAATATACCTTGGTCCCCCCTTTGATATTTTTATACCTCCCGGATTTGAGTAAACCCAACCTGGCAATCGTAAAAATTACATTTGTTAAACTTGGAATGAACTTTCTTTAAAATTGAAATATATTGTTTTACATATTAAATTATCTTTTACATTTTATTTAAATATTGTTTACTGAAGTTTAGAGTGAGGCCTATTAAGTTCGCTTTGCTTTGATGGTATATTGCAGTATTTAAAAGGTGTTGGACTCATGACCAAACAGTCGTGAGTTCGAACCTCGGACACTGTACTTCTTTGACTGCGACGTGTCACATGTCCATTGTTTTCGAACAATCCCTAGTCCGGTACCGTTAACCCACGCCGACACGGGGTCTCCCAGTAAAAAATTCTTCTAAATTTGGGCAGAGGTGAGATCTCCTGAAAAAAATGCTGATTGAAGAGAATGTTATGTTATATCTTTAATATACATTAACCCTTTGAGGACGGGCGACGCGTATATGCGTCCTGAGAGATTGTATCGAGTATAAGTGTGATTAAAACCTAA
>JAQGCH010001761.1:0-14498 GCA_034699485.1 Nanhermannia elegantula | reverse complement strand
GTTTCAGAGGTAATCCAATGAATTACCAAATATGTGAGCACAACCAATCTTAGAGATAATCACATCTAAAACACCTCGTATTGTACACGTCTCTCAACAAAAATCCGGCACCCCTAGTAATGGGCTTACTCCCCCTTATGTGTTAACGCATAGGGGGGAGTATGCCCAATACCAGGGGTGTCGGATTTTTGTTGAGAGAGGTGTACTACATCGAAATATTAACGACTCATTTTAATGATTTAATATACAATTGGGGAGAAATTCTATCACTTTGGTTTGGATTATCACCTATTATTCCCACCAATTTACTCATTTATCTGTTTAAAAATAATATCAATAAAATTATTGCTTCAATTATTGTATGTGTTTATAAAATTTATTAGTTATTAAAACATATTTCTTCACTAATCATTATAATTCGCACTTTTATTAAAATTTATGTGTACTCCCAATAACACGGAAAACGCCGACATTACTATTGATAGATATTAAACATTTAGTGCTAGTAATAAGTTATGAAATCAGTGTGACCATGTGTCCAGGATTGGCCTGGACTGTCCAGGAATTGGGTTATTTAAAAAAATGCAGTGCTTGGTTCCCCCTTTGTGTTTTTCTCAATATAAAAATTTTCAAAAAATTATGCTTTGGTCGCCCCTTTCATTTTATAATCTGTCCAGGTATGTGTTTGACAAAAAATGGTCACCCTGTATGAAACTAAATTTTGCTACTAATTCAAAATAAATGCATTTTAAGTTATATGTTATATATGTAAGGATATTCATGTTATTTAAACTAAATATTGTCTATTTCTTAAAACTATTTCTATTATAATTATAAATTTAGTTCAATTAACGTATTTTTATTACAATTCATTTTAATTCACAACTTTTCACTAAAATGTAGGTCTAGTTTAGACTCTAATAAAAGGATTAAGACTTTCGTCTCAATCCGGATTAAAAAGGGTCACAGCTTTCTGTGTCGGCCACTTCCTTAATACTTTCATGACTGCAAATCCTTTTTAAAATAATTGTAAGAGAAAGATATATACAGTCTTTTCTCAAGTTTCTATTCATTCACTATTTTGTATCAATACGTTTAACATTAAAATAAAATTGTGTTTTAATTCAAAATACAAAAGTCTTCAAATTATTTCTAAACTAAAAATCCAAAGTCACAAAAAGTGTGTACAACTTTACATATATTTTTGAATGTATTAATTTACTAGCGTTTGAAGTGAAATGGTATTCGTTTCCGGTATTCATTAATAAGACACGTATACAGAATTGAATTTTAGTTACAAACTGATTGTTAAGTATAAGAAAGTATAAGTTCCTTAGTATAAGAAACGAGTCTTTTCAACCAGAATATGGATTCACTACAATTATGGATCAGTGAAAATCTTACACTTGATCTAAATTTTGTAACTCATCTGACTATTGCCCTGTTTGTCATTTACGTCGTTTATAAAGTTTATTTTTTCTTTCAAATAACAGATTTTGTTATAGTAATTATGAAATATGTTTTGAGTTTTACTTAATATTATATATCATTTACTTTTTTCTATTAAGGACTTGAGTGAAGAAAAATTTAATAAAAATGGAATTAAGACTTTCAATAATAAGAAACATTTTATCCCTTTTCCGAACGGTTGGATACCTATAATTGAATCGCGAGATATCAGAACAAATCAGAGCAAAACTGTTAGGGCTTTGGGCTATGAATTAGTTGTTTGCAGAAAAGATGCAGAAGAAGTCTATGTTATGAATGAAATACGAATACCAAACGTACCCCTAATTGTTTGGCAAACCGTAGAAATGAATGGATTTATATACGTCTGGTATCACTCTTTTGGAGAAAAACCTAATTGGTATCCAACAAAAACTCAAGCGATTGATGACTTAAAGCTTGTTTACAGAGGAAGAATTGAATATACAGTTAATCTTCAGGTTTACGCCTATTATAAAAAAATTCATAAGCTTATAATTAACTGTTATATAAAAATATAAAATTTTAATTTATTTCTCTTTTAATAATAATTTGAAGGACTTTATGGAAAATGCAGCTGAACTGATGCTCTTGAATGTAGTCCACGGAATCCCAAGTCACACAGTTCCCAATCTGATTAAACGTATATTTTATAACATATGTACAAATATTACTGACAATGTAACTGACATAGAATGGAAAGCAGCTGATGAACAACATAAAGCCTTATTAACAATTTCAAGCAAATTAAGTATATTTGGTTATCCTCTTATTGATAGCACTCAAACCGTTGAGCAAATTGGTCCCAATTGTTTTATAGGCATTTTAGGGAAGAGTGTATTCCATGTTTTTATAATACCAGTAGAATCTAAAAAGTGTCGAGTTATTGGTCATTTTTATTCAGAGGGAACATTTATTGGGAGACTTTTTTCTCAGTTAATTATTAGTGAATGGATTCATCAGACTTCGCGTCATATTTTTATTTATGATAATAATCAATATTTTAAAAATTCTGCACTTCATAAGAGTGATAAAGTAGTGTTCAGGAGTTGGTTCAGACTATTATTTGAAAGATACAAAAAGTTTTATTCTGAGCATCCGCTCAGTTATCCCTTAAGTATGTTAGTAATCAAGATTGTATTCAAATGGTCTCATATAGTGTTCTCATCATTGTTCTTATAATATGTATTTGTTATAATTTATAAAATAGAGTTCTTTTGTATTTTAGTTCTTAAATCGAGTTTATATCTAATATCCTATTCATATGTATTTAATTTGCATTTAATGGTTATTTTTATTAAAAGATGTTTATTATAATTGAAGTCTTTCTAATTGACTTATAAACAGAGCTGTGAATTATCGGGAATTCCCGATCCTTTTTTTTGTTAAATAATTGGGAGATTGATATTAGAGCTTCAGTTATCAGATTTTGGTTAAAAAACAATTTAAAAGTCCTGATTTCATAGGTTTTACCTTAATTTTTAATAAAATCCAAACAAAAATAAATAAAAATTTCAAATCTAATTGGTTTTGCACGAGAAAAGTTGGATAAAAGTTTATCAAAGAATCCTGATTTGGAAACTTTTTGTAATAACAATGATTACGATCACCGCTTAATCACAGAATATGCACCACTTGTCTCAGTTATTTTTATTCGTCTCTTTTTTCTATTTAATGAAAACACTTTTTCTTTGAGGAGACTTAATGTTGACTCCACTGTATTGTATGCTAAAAGAATTAGACTCTCTGTTAGTTAAACAGAACATTTATTAATTAAATGATTATTTTCAAAAAGGGAAGAACACCTTTTGCTGTTCCCGATAAAGTGCCGTTTTCTCAAGTGGCACAAGTCTTAAATCAAAAATTTGTGGCTGCAGTCGGTAGTGGTTTAGGTGAACATCACTTACGATTCTTAGCGGGAAAAGCGTTGAGAAATTCTTATTTACAAGATTATAACGCTTTGTTGAGTTGGTCTCTGTTTATTAAAGAGCTATTGCCTGATATGAACTTTGGAAAGAGGGTTCGATTATGGGATTCGTTGGGCGAAAATACGCCGAACAAATACTGTCAATTAAGACGAGCGGAACGTTTCTATTGAGATACAGTGACTCAGAGTTGGGAGGAGTGACAGTGGCCTGGGTTGGGGGCGGTCAGGAAGCAGGGAAGATATATATGTTGCAACCGCTCACATCACGAGACTTTGCCGTTAGAGAACTCGCCGATCGCATCAACGACTTGAAACACTTAACTTACTTATATCCTAATGTACCCAAAGATCAGGCATTTTAAAAATATTATACCCTTTTCAATGGGAGCCGATTCTCCACTTCAAACGGTTACGTAAAGCCATTGTTGGTTAACATCGTTCCAGGCATTGTATCCTCTTTTGATTGTAACCCAAATACACTGCAAACAACTCTATATAATCCTCATTCTCCGGCCGATACCTCTCTCTTACATCCAGATAACCCTTTAGTGCAGAGTTTATCAAATGTTTGTCCTATTAATGTAGTCGGGACGACCACTGTTATATATTATTAAGCGGATAAAATCATGATTGCCTGATTTAATAAAATGAACATGGGGAAAAATTAAAGATCGACCAAGCACCTCATTTTCAAATATTAAACTAAAGCTTGAAACTTTTAAAAATTATTAGAGTGACATCAAACTATTTTTTAATTTAACTGAAAATAAAATTGAACAAAATTTATATCAAAACTTTTGTTGACGAGCTCTCAGGCAGAATTCAACAAAAGTCGAAACCATATTCAACAAATAAACATAAATGTGGATCAAATTAACACTCAGCTTAACTTTTCGCCTAAACAAAAGTGTAAATTGATCGCAAAACTGGACTCATACTAACTCTTAGTTAGCAACAATCCACCGCCACTGATGAAGAGCAGCTGTAAAGCGCTCGAAAACACTAGTGTTATGGCATTTTGTAAAAAATTGCTAAATTCAAGTGTGAATAAAAATATTAAAAACAAGTTCATTTAAATAATGTCACACAACTTCTTAAACTTGAAATCCATTATATTTTTTTATTTATAATTTATATTTTATATATATATCAGAGCAAAGAGAGGTGGTATAATGGGTAAAGTGCTGGGCTCATGATCAATGGGTCGTGGGTTCTTATGCAAGTCTTGCTATATCGCTTTGTTGCGAATTCTGTGAACAAATCCACTGTTTTTTCACAGCCTCTCTGCACATAGCGTTCTCGGTATTTTACAAACCGCGACCCGAAATGATAAGCGGGGCCCGAAAATGTTATGTTATGTTACTCAATCAGAGCTCAACAACTGCTTGTCTTTATGTAAACGCTAATGTTGTAAAATGTAACAGAAATTTAATACAGAGAATAAAGAGAAATATGGAAAAACCCGTTCACCCAGAGTTCAGATTTTCAATACTATATTTTGATATCTTATAATTAATAACATATTAACACATTAATTTGAACAAGAAATGAACTCAAACTATAAGGCGGTTCCAAGTTTCACTAACGAGGTATGTTCCAGAACTGTAAGTTTCAGAATTTGATGAAATTTGGTACACTTACTAAGTTGAATGTGCTGATTTCGAATATCGACGTTATACGCACCCAATCGAAACTTTACCTTCCTAAAAGGGGTGGAAACCCCATTATTTTGGTGAATAAGGAATACTAGATTTGACTGGCTTCCCGGAATCCTACCCTAAAGTGTGATACATCGTTTGATTCAGCCCATCGGGTGGAGTAATAACATTCCATAATTGTCCACATCGAAGCCGAAACTGGTCACTTCTGGTCAAATTTCGAATGGAGTACGTTAAGTAGTCATAAAAATAGAAAATATTATCTAATAAATCATAGTGAAACATATTTTAACCACTATTAAACATATTGAAATACATTTCTCATTAAAACCAATATTATTATCTTTATATTTATTTAAACTCTGACCAAATAGAATTTTAAAATATGTGATTCTTTTACCACACTTTATAGGATGAATGTAATTAGATCCTAAATAGTCATAATAAAATGTGTGTTTTACTATAATACTGTTATGGAAATTTAAATATAATTTATCAGTAATTTTGATTTGAAGAGTAGTAACGGAAAATTCTTTCCTAAGATGATCCGACATCAGGGTTTATTTTTAGCTTGGCGATAATAAAAAATAATTAATAGTGTCCAAGAATTGCAAAATATTATCTATGATAAATGGACTAAATAACAATAATATCACTTTATTCCTCCGAGGTAATTGATTCGAAGAATATATTATAAACATCGATGGATTTTTACCAGAATTTTTTTTAAACTTTTTTAAGGATAAATATAAATTTTAAAATTTCACATCTTCCAAATCCATAAACTGCAATTAAATGCATAAAATTCAACACTATATTAAAATTGGTTGTTAATGGCTTTTGTAATAATGTAAAATAACTTTTTATGTATAAGATTTATATATTTGATTATTTATATTGATGTTTATTATAAATTTATATACATTCGAAATTTGGCTAGAAGTGACCAGTTTTGGCTTTGATGTGGATAATTATGGAATGTTATTACTCCACCCGATGGGCTGAATCAAACGATGTATCACACTTTAGGGTAGGATTCCGGGAAGCCAGTCAAATCTAGTATCCCTTATTTACTAAAATAATGGGGGTTCCACCCCTTTTAGGAAGGTAAAGTTTCAATTGGGTAGGTATAATGTCGATATTCGAAATCAGCACATTCGACTTAGCAAGTGTACCAAATTTCATCAAATTCTGAAACTTACAGTTCTGGAACATACCTCCTAAGTAAAGCCTGAAAAATACAAATATTTGAGTTCATTAATTGTATAATTAAACTGTATAAACAGCAACAGTGTAAATGTCTTTTCGATTATAAGATTTCAAAATATAAAAATATATACTTCCAGACCGCTTCAATACTTTTGAAAATTCACGTTAAAATCTTGTGTATAAGTGAAAAAGTAAAATAATTCTGTTTGATTATCAATTTATTATACAACCGACATAAGACTATATAATGTTTAATTAAATTTAAAATTTAAAATATTTAATCCTATTATAATTAGATTTGAATTATTTAAAATTCTGTAATATACCTATTTTGCATGGAAATATATCCTAATTTTTCTCCTCTCAAAAATTCACAATTAGGAGACAAATTTTCATGCGCTAAAAACGGCGAATAAATGTGTTTGCATTTCATTGTCATTTTGCAAAATGCACATTGCACTGTGTCTGGTTTTACTTTTAAATAGAAATCACTAGTTGTCCAATCTTTTATATAGTTTAATGGAATCGACCAGTCCTTAAACGATTCTATTCTATACTTTTCATATTTCATAATATTTAGTTTATTAATGAAGATAAATCTCGAAAGTTTATTTGTATATATGTTATTAAATTTTCTAAATGATGAAAGAATTTTTCAAACGATTGTTCCGTATTTTTAAAATCATTAGTAGACAAAGCCCATGAATGTTTGTCTTTGAGAATATTTGCAATATCTGTACATTTTTCATAATCATTTTTTCCAGACATTATACAGAATAAATTACATAAGTTATTATATCTGGACATTAAGATTGGTGAACAGATAAACACGTTTTGAGAATTCTCTGTTTTGTAACTATATATATAAATAAAAATATAATTACTTAACTTGATTAAAAAATATAATGACTATATATATTAATACTTATTAGAAAAAAATAAATCGTGTAAAATATTTGCTATGATATAAAAATGAGTTCTTGTTTGACTGCAATTTTGCACTTCTGTTGCCAAATTTGTAGTTTTTTGATTATCATTAAATTGCAATTTATTAGCCGATAATTCACATTTGGTATTTTTGACAAATCGCTCACTGTTTTTATCAATTTTTAACAATATATTCGATGAATCTAAAGCTCTGTAAAAGATTGGATGCATTTGTTTTTGCATATCTTTCAAACATTTTAGTATTTGAATGAAAATTTCACTTGATATATTAAACTCCAATTCAGTCAATATTCCGTTTGAATGAAGTTTAGAATCATTTTTTGTTTCTTCGATTACATCTTTTAGGGGTTTATCGCATATATCCTTTTGAATAAATATTCGTTCATTTTTAATAATATCCAAAATATTTTTACAAAGTGACTTAAGAGGCTCGATATTTTGTACCTTATGAATCGTTTTAATTGTTTTCATAACATTAATTTCAATTATCATTTGATAATAGCGTTTTGGATCATAAGAGCACAAATGATGTATTGTCCAAATACCGTATAACTGAACAGCAGTTGATTCAAAATTATTTAATAGATGCAGAATTTGTAAAAATGAATTAAATTCAAGTTTAATTTTTTCAGTAGTATTAAAATTCAATACTACAAGATTTAGTTGATCTAATATATTATTGAATCCAAGTGAAGTGCAAGACCAATACTTAATGCCGTCACTACATATATAGGCAATAATTCCTGTTGCTAGATGGGAGATGTTGAAGTTTCCGGAATGCATTAAATTCATCAAAATTATTGGATAATTTGATTTCATAAAATTGAATCTTAATTTAGCAAATGATGCTACATTGTAAAATAAAAATAAGATCTCAAATTCAACATCACTCTGGCCTACAAATGTTTTCAAAACTAAAAAATATAAACTTATTCCTCCATTTTCTGCAAAAATCTCCCAATTTTTTTGCGCTACACAATACAAACGATTAATTACACGCAGAGTATATATAAGCAGTGTATCGTTATTTAATTCTTTATGAATACGATTTTGTACAATATTCAAAAGTGTTTTAAGATAAATAATTCTTGAGCATAAAATAATTTTGCGAATTATTGACAAATCACGAGTATTATTGACGCATATATTAAAACAAATTCTTACTGCGATTTCATTCATAACCATATTCTTGAAGTTTACTAATGAATCCAATACTAACAAAATGCACTCAAAGCTATCGAATGAGATGTTTTTATTTATACGAATATTAAACAGTGTTAATAAAGAATTTTTAATTAATTGTTTATGATTTGAATGCATTTTCATAACTGTAAGTATGCGTTTAACAACTTCTTCAAGTAATTTTGTTTCGATTTTTTCACTCAATGCATCTTTTGTTAAATTGTACAAACATGCAACCGCAGCCATATTTATACTTATTATATCTGAATGCTTTTTCATAATGTCAACTATCAATTTAATCAAATCTGTTCTGGGCTTCTGATAAGACATTGTATAGTTATATAAATGAAATAATGATATTTGAATACTAGTAAAGTCCTTTTGATAAGCATTTAATGATTCAATTATCTGTGAATCATCTTCTTCAGTATCTGGGGAAAAAATTTTAAAATTATATCTCATTTTTATTTTAAAACTTTTAATAAATTAATATTAAACACATATAATTGAAGCACAATGAAAATTACACGTTATTCTTATCTCATTTTAAGTTATATAATAGTTTTAATAACTTTTATATAAACTTACTTTTACTTTCGAAACTAGATTATAATTTTAATTTTAGATGCAAAACAAGTCAAAATAATTTCTTTTTTTTGTTATAAAATGTAAGAAATATTTTCAAGATTATAATTTATTTCTTAAAAGTAATGTAAAGCTTGAGCTTCATATTTTAGGGCAAGCTTAAGGTTATGTTAAAAGTATTTTGTATTCAAAACTGATTTTTTACTCAAAAATGTTATAAATTGCAACCGAAATCATATATATTAAGGTATATTAAAATAACTATTAATTTAATCTAGTTTCGTGTTTAGGCTAAATTAGACGTGACCTGAGCTGAGCTGAGCTTGAAATTATTGTTTACCTTCTTGAACTTATAAGCTCGAGGTACAGCTCAGATTAAGAATTAACAACAGCTTAAGCTCAACACCTATTTGAAGCTCAAAAATAAAAAATAGGATTAACTCTAAATTATTATTGAGCAAAATAGAATAGTTTTATTTGCTAGCAAAATAGTTATCAAATTCATTGATATGCATTCAAGAATTCTAAATCAATGCTTTCAAATGCTTGTTAAGAGCTTCGCGGAACTTCGATCTTTGATGAGTTTAAAGTTCAATGATCAAGATTTCTGAACCGAGCTTATAGTAGCTCGAACCTGAAGACGAAGATATAGGTTCATTTCTATTCACTACGCTATGTAATAAGACTAAGCACAGCTTTTTGTCTGTATAGCCAAATATGACAAAAAATTTAAGTTGTCAGTTAAAATATAATTTGTCCTTTCCATAAATTAAGTACCCAGTTTTTGGATCGATTACAGAACCCTACTATTCTTTGAATTTATCTTTTATGTTATACAGCCTTATTTGCGTAAATATACTCTACCAATATATAAAATATGCCATATTCAAATTGACTAAATTATTTTATTTAAGAAATGATATGAAATAGTAATTAAAATCTGAGTCGAAGTCCTATGGGAATGGAATGGTACTGGGACTAAAGTTTTTACTGATGGGATTGATTAGGACTAAAAAAATTTTATTCTAGTTTTATCGAATGAAATTTTATATATTTATTTACAATATTTATATACCTTTTAGATGAATTTTTATGAGAAACAATATATTAACATTTAAATTAATTAAACTGAACATAGATCTTTTATTGTACCACCACCAATACTAAACTTGCTTTCAAACTTAAATTAAGACGCAGGATAACTAAAAATATTTGAACATTTCACTAATTTACAATATTTACTAGCATTAATTTTTGTACTTAACTCAACATTTTGAGACTATGGGACTTGAAATGAGACGGACTGGGATGGGACTGGGATTTATATTTTAAACGATGGAAATGGGAAGGGACTAAAAATATTGCGAATTTTAATCACTAAATTGAAACTATTTTGATCAACGTACAAAATTAATTTGTTTAGGTAAATTTAATCATATCTTGCTCAATATAAAGAAACACATAAGATTATTAAACAGGTATATTAATTTCTGGTCTTAATTCTCTTAAAATTAATATTGAAGATCATTAAATATTTTTTAGAAAATTTAAAAATTTTAGAAAATCCTAACAGTCAGTCAACCAAATGAAGTTGTACGAAGCAATTGTAATCTTCCTTAAATATTGTACTGCTATTTTATCTTATCTAATATTATTAATTTTATTTAATTAAAGTATTATACCTGATTTTAATGGAATATATCCTAATCTTTCTCCTCTCAAAAATTGACAATTAGATGAACGAACTTCATGCAATAAAATTAGCGAATAATTTGTTTCCCATTTAAATTTTTTTTTACAAAAGTCACACTGCACTAAATCTGGATTTTCTTTTAAATATAAGCCATTTTCTGCCAATTCAGTTACACTAATCCATGGTTTGGACCATTCTTTGAATGAGTCTATCCTATGCTTTTCATATTTCATTATGTTTTGATCCATAATACAAATATGTCTTAAAATTTTATGTAAATATTCTGAATCATTATCAATTGGATTTATAAATATTTCTGATATTTGTATTATATTATTGATATTGTATAAATATAAAGCCCAATTATGTTTATCTTTAAGAATATCTTCAATATCTTGACATCTTTGTTTAACGTTCTTTTGAGTCATTATTTTAAATATATTACATATGTTATGATATTTTGTCATAAGAATTGACGAAAGACTTTTCTCTTCAAAATATGCTCTACAAATATATATAAAATTATTTTGATTGAATCATTTCATATTTAAAGAATAAATTATACTTATTAGGGTTAATATCAAAAAGTTTCTTCAAAACAATCCCTAAGCTATAAATGTCAGCTCTTGTGTCATATTCACCACCATCTCCAACTTCAGGTGCCATATAATCCGTATTTCCCCTATCACTTGAGTGAGATTGAATCGCATATTTATGAAGCGTCGCTAATCCCAAATCTGCGATCTTAACAACACTTTTATTTTTACCATCTATTCGTATCATTATATTTCTTGGGTTTAAATCTCGGTGAATGACTGGTTTAATTTGTTTATGCAAATAATTAACACCTTTTAATATTTGAATAAATATTTCACTAACGAGATAAAAACCTAATTCTGTTAGATATTCATTTCTACATAGCTTATGGTCATTTTTAATTTCCTTAATTATATTATTTAATGATTTATCGCATAAATCCATTTGAATGTATAGAATAAAGTTTTGTTTTCCATTCTTTAATTTATAGTTCTCAAGCCATATATTATAATATTTAATTACATATTCACTTTTGAAGTTATATATGATATACGATGTTTCCAATTCATTCATAAATTCGCTTTCATCTTCAGCATTAAATTTAATTTTTTTAACAGCAGTTATCCTTTTTGTAATATTTAATTTTAAATCTTTCATTGTTACTTTATAAACTTCTCCATAAGCACCTTCACCTAATTTCTCTTTCTGTTGAAAATTTTGTTCATATTTTTGAAAGAAAGAAGTTTCATAGTTGTATGCTAATTTATCTTCAAATTGTATTATTCTATTTTTTACTGCCTTAATATTCTCATGAATTAAATATTCAAAAATATCATTAAATGACTGGAATTCAGTTT
The DNA here is from genome assembly GCA_034699485.1 of Nanhermannia elegantula. Lineage (NCBI taxonomy): Eukaryota > Metazoa > Arthropoda > Arachnida > Sarcoptiformes > Nanhermanniidae > Nanhermannia > Nanhermannia elegantula. Next base: position 2,417 of record JAQGCH010001761.1, on the reverse strand, counting down.
CTTTTGGGTCATTTATCACCTCTTCTTCATATGTTCCCCATATATAAAACGTTCCATCGTTAGAAAGTGCTGCAGAAATTTCATAAATTTCTTCTGAATTTGAATTCATATATGAAATAATAGAATCTATTTCACGAAATTTTTTTGATTGACTTGGATTTGTTGGTTTCTTCTGAATCCAATTTAATTTATCTATTTCGAGATCATTTAGATATATAAATCCATCGCATGTTAACACTAATGTATAAAAACCAGAGTAACAAAGACTTTTAAAACCAAATTCATCTAGCTTAATAATTTGTGGCGATTTAATTTCCCCACTACGAGTATTTGCTATAATAGCATAAAAATTGTTTTTCCAAACATACGCTCGACCGCTATGTGCTAAAGCCATTGAATATGAAATACCACATGAAATATAGCTCACTTTCTCATCATTAATGGTTTTCAATTTAGTTGGTTTTGACAAAAGTTGATCACTAAAATTTTCTTTAATCAAATCCATTGATTCATGATCTAGGTAAATTTTTTTAGTACACCAAAGGCATTCAAAAACCTCCCCATTATTTGTCAATAGAAGGTCATTAAATCCACCACACGCAATATCAGTAACTATTTTGTTATTCAAATATTCATTTGTTTTTGGTATATATTCATTTTCATAGTAACTAAGAGGAAAAGTAGATTTGCTTCCCCAAAAATATACCTTTCCATCCGAAGTGCGCGCTATTGTATGTGTTTCACTAAGCTTAATGTCAACTAATTTTTTATTACATAACTCTTCAATAATTGACTCTTCAATTAGTGATTTAACTCTTTTATTATCATTACTGATTCCGATTACTGAATATCGAAGTGCTTTGAAGCCCATTAATTCAAATTCATAAAATTTATCATCTTTTGTAATTACCATTAAACTCCTAACTGAGGCAAATGATGTTTTAATATTTTTGCCAAAATATTCGTTTAGTTTAAATGAAATACGGCTTTTCTTTTCATATTCCAGGAAAAGAATAAATTTATAAAAACTATAAATATATGAATAGTTATTTTCAATGAAATTAATTATATTTTCTAAATCTTGATGAACATAGAATTTTTTTGCACTTAAAGCTAATAATTTTTCTTCAACGAAATTTTCTCTAATATCTATCCATTTTTTAGGTTTATTTTGTTGAAACATTTTTTTATATAATTTGCTTAAATGGTATTTTTCAATGAGAAGATGTAAGCACTGGACATTATTGTAATACTCTCTATAAAATTTGTTTATAATCAAAAATATATCTAACAATCAATTTTTATAAATAATATACCTCTTACTGGAAATATCAAAAAATATTTGTAAAACAAATCCTAAGCTATAAATGTCCTTATTTTGTTCATTATCTCTGCATTTTTCTGCTTCAGTGAAATATTTTTCATTTACTCTATAATTAGAATTTGTATTCTTTACGTTGTTATGAATAACATTAAAACCCAAATCAGTTATTTTAACGACATATTTGTTTTTCTTAATAAATATTAATATATTCCATGGGTCAAGTTCTCCAAGAAATAGATTTTGTTTATTCAAATAATTTACACCCTTAAGTATTTCGAAAAAGTTTGCGCTCCATTGATATTTTTTCAAAGAAAATTTCTTGGTTTCTTCAAATATTTCGGTCAATGACTTATTACATAAATTAAATTGAATGAATAAAATAAAATTGTTTGTGATTATATTCAAAAATTCTTTTATGAAATCACTTGAATCAAAATATTTTACTAGGTTGGTATTTTTGAGTCTAAAATTTTTTAATTTTGATTTGTTGCCAAAATTTCGTTTTGTATCTTTTTGTCTTACATGATATAGTTGTCCAAAATTTCCTCCTAATTCGTTGCTTAAAATTTGTGTAAAAATTTTGTCACGTAATTCATTATTTAGTTCCATAACAATTAACTTTTAACAAATACTAATTTGAATCGTTTTCATAATTTCTTGTGATATATAAAATATAAATTTGCATCCAGATGTTGATCATACTCTTGAATTTAAATCAATTTTAGAATTTCCTTAGAATTTACCTATTTTAAAAGAATTTCAATTGTATAAAATTTCTATTAAACCTTGCTTAAATAATATAACTCAATTTAAATTGCTCTATTCTATCTTTATTGAAATAATTATATTCAGTTATATATATGTTTGTCATCTCTTTGATTTTTAAGGTAAAATTGATAAATACTAGGCGGGCTCGATACTTCGCAACTTTTTAAAACTTAAATATATTTAATTTTATTAAAAACGCGTTTAACATTAGGATTTTATAGTATTTATAATTTCCATCTATAGTACTTTTATATTACCATATGTAGAGGTACACTCGATGACAAAACCTCTGGACCTAGTTTTTAGCTATTCTATGCACCTTACA
>JAQGCH010001760.1:0-14503 GCA_034699485.1 Nanhermannia elegantula | reverse complement strand
GGATTCACACGAGCATTGCAAATGCATTGCATTTACATGAATGGCACTACAGGTGGCCTCCAATTTCACTCTTGATTCATATACTCAGGATCGCTAACTTTATTTTCTTCGTCAGTTTTGTCCCGATTTTATTTCGGATTTGAATTGTGTAAGTCTGATAAGAATGCTTTTCTATCACAAACAGTAGGCGGAGAATAGACTTTGTCCAAAAAGAGAAACATTTACATAACTTTAGTAGAGATCGCATATAGAAAACTGATTCTAAAGTTTTTTACAACAGATGCATTTTTAAAACCATTTGATATGCAAATAACAGCTGAAATGAGTAAATTTCATGCATCGAAAGATATCAATAACTATTGTATCTTCTGAGTGAAAGCCCAAAAAGTGAAACTTTAAGTGCAATTAAAAATTCAATTTCACTCATGTGTTAGATAAAGACATTAGTCGTATAAAAGCTTAAAATCGAGAATTACATAAAAAAACAAATAAACTATTTTCATACCTTTTAAGTTAGAAACTTTTTGATGTTTGTAATCATCTTGAGATAGAAGTTTATCATCATTTAGCTGATCATCTTTAAGGTTGGTCTGATCGGCTTCACATTGATGAGTTTGTTCTTTATCAGCAAAAAGAGTGAGAATATCTTTAATAAGAAACGATGACTTTCTTGTGGTTTCCATCAATCAATCAACAAGAGAAATGATTATGTAAGCGGTAAAGTAGTGTTGATCGTTGAGTTTATGACCTTTATGTGACCCTTCCATTAGAGTGTTGATGGATCATAACTTTTTGTAAGTTTTGCTTTTAGCCCACCTCACCATAAATTTTCTCTTCTGGTTGGCTGATGTGCAGCGGCCTCTTATAGAGCAGCAGAGCTGACTGTATGAATGGTGCATTTTTGATTAGGCACACAATTAAACTACTTCGCCATCGGGTAAATTGCTTATTTGCATCTAATGTAATGTAATATAAGTCTATACAAAGCTTGCGATCAAATCCTTTATTTTACTCTCTCTAATATAATTTGCATTCATTTATACTTTTATATGTATGTATGTATGTATACATATATGTTGAAAATGTATAGCATTTATCAAAGCAAATAATGATGTGAATATAAAATCGGCTTCAATAAGAGTTGTTTAGGCTTAGGCTAACATAAGTTTAGTTTTGTGAATCGAGATGTTAAGCATTCAGTAAATGTGAAACAAAACATTATTGTGTAGCAAAATTTGTGTGTCTGGTGAAGGAAATGTTATGTAAATACAATTTCAACTTCTAGTGATGAGGCGCGGATGTTATCCAGTAATTGCCTTTCAAATCAAATCATTTTCGCACTTTCTCTTTGCTTTCTAATACTCGATCCAACACTAGTTAGAAAACAATGTATAGCAGAGTAACAGTTATTCTACTCTAATATAACTTATATGAAACAAATCAAACAGAGACCGCATTACCATTTGGAAAATTGGCCAATCATTGCAATGATGAGATTGAGAATAGCAAAAGTGTGCGGCAATAAGAGTTGAAAAGCGCTTCAACAAATTGGCTCATTCAGAGAGATGGGAGCAAAAGTGCTACTTTACCCATAACTAGTACTGTTCTGTTGATTGACCGATTTGGTGGTCAACTTACGAATCAATGAACATTAATAGCAAATTCATATAAACCTAATGTAGTCACTGATTGATTTAGACATACTCTACTCTTTAACTATACAACTATAGAACGTTATATATTTATACCTATTATTATAGTACTGTATGACTCAATGGGATGAAGAGAGCGCTCGCTTTAAGAGTATATGCATTTCAAGTGCCAATTATTATTTCAATCTTTATATACCGTTATATACTATAGGCTGGAAATAATTAATACTCAAATACTTCTCAATTTATTGAATAGTCATATATTAGACCCTTTTTAATTGATTAACGACTCCTAAAGTGCTTTACACAGTGCTAAACAAATCTTCACATTTAAGGGTAGGCACAAATCGAAGCTTATTTAAGGTTCAGAGCAAATAAGTTAAGTTTGAAAAATATGGCAGCTCTAGTCTTCAGGCATTTCTTCAATACTTTAAAAACAAATCGAAATACAGTTACAGGTAGTTATTTATAGTATAGTCAATCGATGCGGAATGTAATCAAAAAGCAAGACTTTGTAAATATAGAGTGGATGTGGTTTTCAGTGTAGATGTTTTTGTTTTGCAATTTTAATCTCTCAATCATTCTCTAACGAATCGTAAGACCAAATGATTCACACTTGAATATTAATTTTCAGCTTTGTATTCACGACAGACCTGTAACTGCTAAATATTTAATGAGTTTGAGTACTATATTAAAAAGTGGTAACTTTTACAGAAACCGAATACCTATTTACTTTATTAAGGGTTTTACTAGTGTTCTCCAGGGGGTCCACAATCCCCTCCAAGATTTTTTGGAAAATAAAAAAGTATACTTTGGTCCTCACTTTTATAATACATTTATTTATTTTTTAACGTAGAATCCGAATAAGAAATCTGTTTTGCTCTATCTTTTATGGTTTTGGTCGGTGTTGTTTCAGTTTCGAGAAAAGAAATTAAAACTAAAATTTTAAAAATAGATATCAAAATAGATTTCTATAATTACTGTTCAATTCTGTACGATTTTAAATCATTTTATTAATTCATTTTGAGCAGTGCTGTAACTTTAGATCCTTTTGAACATTTAAGTTCTGATTTTAAGGTTTTGAAATCAAAGCCAACTATAAGGTTAGGTTATATATGTCATACTTATTCTTATACTTGTGAAAGCTTTTAAACTCACGTAATAAGCGGCGAATGATTTCAGTGAAGATACTTTCACTTCATAATCAAATAACCAGCAAATAACTATTGATTAATAATCTTTAATACTAAAAATCTTAAGCACAAATCGTCTGTTTGTACAATCAGTTCAAAGCAAAGACAAAATGCTTAATATTTTGAGAGTAGTTATTTCTACCCATAATGTGGTAAAAAATAGCACAATGTTTATTATTGAATAATAATGTAAAATAACTATTTTAAAAATTGCATAGATTTTTATGAAATAGTTTTAATATTTACTCATATACAGTATATTGTAGTTTTATATATATTATATATATAATATGTATCTAAAGTTTGCTATTCGGTTAGTATGAGTCTGTGTCAAAATCCCGACAGCTATAATCCCGCCAGTGTCAAAATCCGGATAAAACTTAATCTTAAATAAAATTGTTAAATCTTTTAATTTTATCAAAATTTCAGTTTTGTATTTTAATTTACGCTTATATTTAATAAAGAACTTAACCTAACCTAATAATACCTAACCTGTGTTGGAATTATATAATGTCGGGATTTTGAGTGTCGGGATTTTGACTGTCTGGATTATGGCTGTCGGGTTTATGAGCGGCTCCTGGTTAATACTGCTATATTTTTACAATTATTATCACATTAAGTATATATTAAATTTTTATAGATCTTTAAAATATTTAGCATCAAAGTAATTCCTCTTTGACTAATAAAATTGTTTATAAGACGCATAAAACCTATAAATGGATACTCAATGTTTTGTTAAGTCAACTCAAATAAAATTATTGAAAGTTTGAGAAACTTATTTTTCAAGATCGAGAGTCGAATCTCGAATTTTTTCAAACTTCAAAATTCTTTCTTAAAAATAATTTATTGATAGAATTGTGAGTTTCTTGAAATGACCATAAAAATAAATAACCATTCTTTATATATATAATTGCACCCAAATTATAGTTAATTAATTAAAATCGACTTAATATATGGTTAGATTTGTTTCTACGTTTAGAAAGCATTTCATTAGTATTTAAAACTCCGTAAACATCAAAGAAAGTGTTTATATATCGTGGTGTGAGTGCTATAAGTTGTAACTCCAAAATTTTCACAAAATTAGTTGAATATATTTTTCGAATATATGTTCAAATATGTACTTATAATTAAAATTATAAAAATTCTAAATAACAACTATGTAAAATTCAATTTAATAAAATTCTAACTCGTTTTCATATCAAATTTTTTGAAATAATTTTTTCATTTATTATTAATTTTAGTGAAAGTCCCATTTCTATAGCCCTTCCTATTCTAGAGATATATATTTTAAAATTATTTATTTTGGTCTATAATTCGAAATTTAAAGTCGAATATCTCGAAAACTATTAGAGTTAGATCGAAAGTTTCAAATCATTATTTATTCAGTAGTATGGATAGAATATCAATAGCCAATAAAAATTGAGATAGGTAGTCCTAAAATCTGGCCAAATAAATATTTTTGAGTTACAACTTTATAGCACTGAATTTATTTTATAATTTGAGTGCTATAAAGTTGTATCTCAAAAATGAGATCTGAATAAATGAATAATACAATTAAATAACTTTTTGTCACTTTCAAATTTAAAAGCTCTCCTCACTCTATATGTCTCGTACAATATAATACTTCTAACTCAAACGGTTTACTTGGAATAATGTCCCCAACTTTGAGTTCAATTTTCTCAAAAGTAACTTTTTTCGAGTTACAACCTATAACACTCACACGACGATATCTATAATACTATGGACTGATATGGTTTTGTATCAGAAGATATTAATTTTTTCCTGAAAATCCTTAAAATAACTGAATTACTTTGATTCCATCATAAATTAGAGACTCGATCGTTCGATTGCCAGATTTTGCTTGACCCCTCCCTGGGCTCAACAGAAAAGTATAGGGTGAGGTATTATCCCTCCCCCACCAAATTTTTAAAAATTTAAGTGTATATCTGTGGCTAAAAATTTATATATATGGGATATGGGGTTAATTGCAATTGAAAATATGGGGCTGTTATGGACAAACTGAGAATTCTTAGGGTGTATTTATTAATTATAATAATAATACGAAAAGTAACACAGTAAGAATTATTGAATCGTAAGACAGTGAGAAGTCGGGAGTGTGTTTCTTAGTTAGAAGCATAATTATTTTTTGTCCCTTCATTGAAAGTGTCTCTTTTGGTTCATCTATTTGAAAAAATTTAGTTCACTTTTGTTTAACATTTTTGATATCTTTGATAATATAGCTTATTATAAAAAATATAGAGAAATAGTAGCCTAAGTTATACTATTATTGTAGATTTTTTACAGCGCTTTACTGTTTCAAACAGTTTTAGATTTTGGTATAGAAAAAAAACTTTTTAAAATATTCATAAACTTTTGACAATTTTGTTCAAAAACTGAAACCTGGACTTCCATTATCCAGGTTTTATTAAAAACTTCTGCCTGGACTAAGAGGTCAAAACCTGGACAATCCATGCCAAACCTGGGCGTCTGGCAACCGAACTCGATCGAGTCTCGAGGAAATCTCGATACCAACCTCTACTATGATCATGAAATACGTGGTTTTGTTTATAGGCTGTGATTATTCATTTATATACCGCTTTTCCGACTTAAAGGTATTAAAGCGGTTTATGCCAGATTAGGATATTGTGAATCACATTTGTTTATAGACTGAATTCAATTCAAACACCATACCTTTTGTTAATTTTAAAAAATAATAATTTTGAATGTTTTTTAAAGTTAATATAAGTTGCGAAGTAATAAAAGTAATCATCGAATTTGTAATAAATATAATAAATTATCGAAACAAAAATATCTTATTGTGCTATACTTTACCTGCTGGTCACACTCATTTTAGATAATTATGAACAGGGTTTGCCAGACCCCTTCGCGTCAGGGGGAGTGTAAGTCTGAAAAATTTTGAAATTCTAGGGGGGGGGGGGGTGTAAACTCATCGGATTTGATAGACATTTTTTGGCGGATCTGTAAATCTTCTGGGGTCCAGTTTTCTAACTTTTCAGGGGGTAGATCCCCCCTCCAACATCTACCCCTTGGCGAACCCTGATTATGAATAATTTTTTATTTGTGGTCACAAGTGTGAAGAATCAATTAACGATAGTTTCATATGTAGAAATGACTAATTCAAAACAGGACCGTTAACAGAAATTTTGGGCTGAAGGGGGTCTAAGACAGTTACTGTAATTTTTGGAAATCTTTTTAAACCACAAAAGACCTACACTTAAACATCTAGAAGCGCTTCCCTTTGCCCCTAGCTGGGTAAGGAACTAGTTCAAAAAATGCGCATTTAAAAATTTTTGTTTTTCTATAATAGTGTTCTATGGGGAAAATTTTATTTGGGTGCCACACATATCATATATGATTAGGGTGACCACAAAATTTTTATGCCGACGCAGGACATTCGATCACCCTATATATGATACAGCTTACAAAAATCAATAGAAATCTACTCATAAGATGAGAATCGAATTCAAATTTAAGAAAAGAATAAAATGAAAAAACTTTATTTAAATAAGTTATATAATAATTATGCATATATTTGTTCAGTCAAAATAAAAATGAAACAAAATTTATCAAAATGTATACAATATTAACTCTAAGTTATTAAATCTATAATCCATATAATCATTATATGTGCATAAAATAGCTTCTAATAAAATCAATTTATAAATTGTTGACTGATTGTAAATAACATCAAACCAACAGACATCTGAGCACAGCTTAGATGCTGTGTTCGTCAAACACATTATCAAAATCATTTGCCCCTAATATGAGTATTTGTAAACATAGGGCTATCACAGTCTCATTATCTATAAGTTATAATCACTTCCAACAAATGATATTCAACAGATTCAATATTATTAACATTGTTTGTGACACTTTCCTTATTAGTAATCAGATAACAAAATTTGTCGATTCACCGGAATTTCAAACGGTTTCCTTACAAATAAAGTCAAAATAACACTAATCTAATTATTTTATTCACCATTTGTTGTGAAACTTTGAGAAAATCTTTTGATAGTATTGAGACCATCTCCGCCTCCGTTCTGCATAGAACTCAACTTTTTATTGGTTACCTCGAGTCTAAACATTTCTGATTGCAGTTCAGCCATTCGGTCTTGAAGTTCAAGAGCGCTTTCTGGTTCACTACCGCTTTGCTTAAGTTTTGTAATCGTAACTAATTCTTCGATCTGTAAAATAAAGTTATAATTCAATGAATAAAAAGTTTAAAAATTATTTAATATTCACTGCAATTGACTGACTTTGGCCTCAAGTGATGAAATTTTATGCTTGAGCTCTGCGACGATCTGTGTTTGTTCGAGTTCTTTGATTCTTTTCATCATCTGTTCCTCTTTCATCTGAAAGTCTAAGTCCGCATACTTTCGCTTTTCCTGATTGAGTGTATTTAGTGTTCCTCTCTCTTTCTCAGAAAGTTCTTCATAAGAATCTTTTAGTTTATTGGTTTCGTCGGCTTGTCTTCTGATCTGATTAATACTGACCTGATTTTGTGTCTCTAATTCCATAACCTTTTGTCTTAATTCTTTGAGTTCTGCCACTGCTTCAGCTTCTCTAAGCTTAGCGCCCATCAACTCTTGTTTAAGTTTATTTATTTCTCCCGAATAATCAGTTCGTTTAACAGCATTTCCAAGCATTTTGAGTGGACTCGAAGTGACAGAAAGTGATGATTGCGCCGAAATGTTATTGTTTTCGAGACTATTGGGTTGAGAGTTGTGTTGAGACGAATCATTGCTGCCGTGAGATGTGGACATGTGTTCGCTCCACATGTGCTGAAGATCTGTTATTTTTTGTCGCAGTTCTTTCATACTTAAGTTGGCCTCAGCTTCGCGTAACTTAACGGCAATCAACTCTTCTTGAAGTTGTGCCACTGCATGATCTGGTGGTAGATCTCGAAGACGATTATTTATTTCTTCCAATTCATTGATTCTCTCTCTCAAAATCTTCATTTCTTCACTATTTTCTGCTTCTCTTAATTTAACAGCAATTAGTTCTTCCTGTAAAGACTCGATTAACTGTTGAGTTTCTTGTGATTCAAGCGATGAATTAATACTATTTGTTTCTTTTAATTCAGTGATAGTATGATATGCTTTTTCAAGTTCACTTTTTTGTTCCAGTTCTTGTTGCTTAAGAGCCGCCAATTCTCGCTTTATTACAAAGTTGTCCTCTGCTTCTTGAGCTCTACTGACTTGTCCCTGAATTAGTTTGTCAGCCAATTCAGCGCTTTCGTGTTCCAAGTTTTCGATTCTTTGCCGAAGCAATCGATTCTCTGTTCTTAATCTCTGTTTTATAGCAATAATTTATTAAAATTTGAAATTAACTCAATTCTTGTTTTGATTTACCCTCAATTCTACCAATTCTTCCTGTTCTTTAGCTTTGATTGAAGAATAATCTTTGGCTAATCTAATGATACAAACAAAACTCTATATGAGTACAAATGGTTATAATCTATCGCATAGTTATAGAAAGCATTACTTTTTCATCTTTTTTTGGTCATATTTTACTTGAATCGAAAGAGTAACCAAATAGTCGGGATCTGTTTCGCACTTTGCAGGCATTTCTTTTTGAAAATAGCGCAGCAATCCTTCCATATCAAGCTTAAGTAAGTCTTCTTTACATAACAATAAAATAGCAATCGATAATCTAAATATCATTTCAATCCCTTCTGATAGGAAGAGATCCATAACACGATATGCCAAATGAAGCGGTAGACAAGAAGTGAACAAAGTTAGGAACCAAGAGGAAGCATACATTGAGGTGTGATAGTTCTGGGATTGAAAGTGCATAAACAGCTCAGGCAAGAGCTCCTATTAATAAAAATGCAAAATTATAAATACAAGTCAAACACGTTTGATGTAAAACTTGGAAACAATCTGTTATCGAAAAAACTTTGGCAACAAATCTATTTCATCAAACATTTTTTCATTAGAGACTTATTAAACAAAATAATGTGGAAGTACTCATACCTGAACCATGCATTCGAGCTGATAAATACATAATCCGAGTTCAGCCATAGTTGGTTTATACATCTCTCTGAGCCTGTAGTCTTGCATTAGACATAGAAAGACAGCGAAAGCGTCTTCTTCAGGCATATTGAGAAGTAAGACCCCAACCAAAAAGGCACTGCCCTGACAATAACCCACTTCACTATCAAATATTGAATATGCTTTCATAACATTGAACAGTCCTTCTTGTCCTGGACTTCCCTTTTCTTTGAAAAAGTCATGCTCCGGATAAGTGCGTGCGATATCTCTTTTTATTACTTTTTCACACGGAGACGATTGACGCAAATATTCGGAATATTGTTCGCGGACGGAACAGTTCTGAGCGTTGCATAAGAGTTGCCAAACCATTCCTCGCAAATGATGTGGAATTCCTTTACGGACCAATTCCTATACAAGTATTCATTTATTAATCAAATGCTAAACCAATTAATATCATAATATATTGGTTTAAGAGAATACCTGTATTGCAGTTTTCTTTTTGTACTGATTATTCCAGTCATTAATTAGTTGTCCCCATAGTTGCCAAACGTCTCTTCCATTAGTCAACTCCTGATCATTACTTTCAGAATTCATTTGTGAGACACAGTCTGATATTTGGCTGGTGTCTGATGAGCGACGCGAATGACCTGAATTTGATTGCAATGAGTTTAATGATTTGACATCGGTCTCAATCAACCTGTGAATGAAAATAATTTCATTTGTTTATATGGATTTCACAAAACACTATTCAATAGCAGTGAACAATTATTTTCTAGAAAAGTACGACTTCGCCCGCATTCAGGCAACTGGTATTACGCATGAGTGACTCCAAATAGTTTAGTTTCTATCAACTATTAACTAGTATTATAGCCCCGGAAGAAACATTTGGTGACATTCGTTAACACTTTGGCATTCGTTTTTTGCATAAAGTGTATTAAACTCGGAAACGAAAATACAAAACAATACAATTAATGGCTACAAATGAAAATACAAACAAAATGTATTTATTTTTATATAATAAGCTGCGAATAGTTTAATTGAGCCCCTATTGAGCTAATCAGCTATTATTAGTCCAAATGTGTTATTACTTAACCCCTATTATTAAACAATTATCACAAATGTATTATTTACCGATTCTGTTCTTCAAGTCGTGCTAATAATTGCAATTCTTCTTCAGTACAATTTTTTCCATTGTTAGGAATAATTGGTTCATTATTTGTTATTGATTTTCGTTGTCCAGACATTATATGAATGGCACAAAAGCCTGTCTTCCCATTCAATGGATTGTCAAACGCGTAAAATGATGGGTTGTTTTGAGCAGATAATGAATTTATTCCATTTCCATCTCTATATTAAAAAATAATAATATGAAACAATATTTTAGGTTAATATAATATATGATATCTCAAAGATTAATCTCTCTAATGATTAAACCAATTGTAATGAATGCTTAGGTAAGGCTTTAAGATAAGATACATATCTATATATTTGGCATCATTTACCGTTAATTATGGATTGGAACTGATGCGCACCAACCTATTCAATGGGTCATAAGTTAGAACTCATAAGAGACTAATTATTAAGAAATCCATTAAACAGACCCAAAAATATATATTTCAAAAAGAATTAGAAACTTGTTTCTAAATATACTAATAATGAAGACTCAAACAAAAACTCGACAAACAGATGGAATGCCAGAAACGGCAGAATATGAGGTCGAAAGTTCTGACTCAATATTGACATAAAAAAAGCTCCTATGAGTAGAGAGAATGTCATACAGTGTACAAATATTTGTTGAACACCTATTCAATTAAATTATGATAACTAATGAATTTTTTGCAAATGGTATGCCTTAATCGTAACCATAGGAGTGGCTCTGCATTGAAAGCAGTCTAACTCAAGTTTTGTTAAATACTTATTCATCACACACTTGAAATAATATTTGGAACAATTTGTTACTAATAACTCAAATGTCAACACAAAAATTGTTCACTTTTTGGGAAAATTTATTTCAACATAAATGTAGTTTTTTTAAATTCAAAAACGAGTTATAAAATAGCTTAGAGGTAAACATATTAACTTACATACAGTACTGGTATATTACTTAATATGGAATACCTTTTCGAAATGGGCTGAAAATAATTCTCTATTAAATTTATTCTATGTTTAGATACACCTAAACAGCAATTTGGTGAACACAAGAAAGAGTCAAAGGATGTGAACCATCATAATAAACAATTAAGCTTTTACTTGTCATGAAAATACACTAAATTAAGAGCAATGACATTGAGATAAAGGAAAAGAACAATTGAATAGCTCGACATTTATTTAAGAATTGGTTTTAAGGTGAAGAAAATGAAAATAGAGAGTTAGGCATATATCGATTGCCGCATAAGACTGTCTGCAGTCAGAAATAACTGAAGATATGGACTTATGTATAGGTAATTGCTATATATATAGCATACTATATATATATATCTTTCGTCAGTCGAAACACTCGACACAACCGCATGCTATTTGACTGTTGATGTTTAGGATCAGCAAAAGATTATGATATGATATGCGCAGGACTCACACCAAACACTTAACTGACATTATTATAATACTTATTATTAACATTCATTATTGCGACAATATTTCTGTCAATATAATCAATCTTAAGAGTTGACAATATGTCTGTAGTAAAATAGTCGCTTTGATAAACACAATTGAACCGATTTCCATGAGAAGGGCCTATGAGTATATACAAAGTGCTATACTGATAGGTCCTTCTTATGGAAATGAGTTCAATTATTAATATTACAAATCTATTACCTGCCAGAGCTTATTGAGACCTGTCTTCGTAGCGATAGCTTAACACTTGCAGCTGAACTCAACATTGTTTTAAATTAGCTTTTTATGCACTAAATAACTATAACAACAACTTTTTATCAATTAAAATGAAAGAAATGAAACTTCTTATCAATTTGAATAATCGATAACTCATTCAGATAGTAATCGCTTTATTAACATAGATACTGACAAAAATTTCCATTAAAACATGAATTTATATTAAATAAAATTATGACTACAACTGATCTGAACAGAGGGAAAATTAAGAATAACATGCAATACAATTAACTGTTATTCACCTTTCGGTAGTAGGTTTTGGGTGGAGTTCTCTCTATTAGTCTGTTATTAATATAAACTAAATGGATAGTAACTGCAGAGTGAGTGACAACTACTTCAATGGTAAAAGTGTGGGTTAGGGTCAGCCTTATTAAAAATTAGTATAAAAATCCAATGCCATCATTAAAATAATAAAAGCAATTCTTAAATTATTTTTATAATACAATAGAAAATTATGTTAATTTGTCCAAAAGTAGAAGTAGAGCACAACTCAATTTCATTGAATGCGAGTTACAAATGAGTCAGTTATGTAATACTTTATGTCTGGTTTCATGTTTGAGTTTTGTTCAAATATGAGAAATACATGCCTTTACTCACTAAAGCTCTCAATAATAGCATTACTATAACTCTTTTGTAGTTTTTATCATCAAAAGCATCAAAAAAGGCATTTCAGTGACAGATCTATTGCTATGATTATTATTAATATAAATATAACAATATATGAAATATTGTATTGAATATAAGTTTACAAAAATAGTTATATAATATCAAAAACAAAGTTTATTGTTAGAAATGTTAAGCTTATGATAGAAAAGCAGCTGTTTTGTGACACTTCTACTAATCTTATCGTATTTTAAAATTTTTTGTGATGTTTACCATGATTTTGATCAAAATCAATAAACTCTAGACATCATTGAACGCTTTAATTAATTAATAATTTGAAGCTTTAAACAAAAGAAAAACTGTTTGGCCTTCTTTACTATCAAAAGGGGTCAAGTTTTCGGATATTTTTAACACAACTTTTTTTGTCAGCAAAACTAGAAAATTGATCTTCAAAAAGGTTCTTAACTTATAATAATATTTACTTCTGGTAAATGACATATCAAGTCATTCATATCAAGGCTTTATATGCATTCGTTTGGATTTATATGCATTCATCAGATTTACATATAATCATTAAATGCTTTATAAATAATAAAGTAATTAATAAAAGCAATTAAAATATCAATGAATGACTCACTCAATGAGTCACTACTTTGTAGTACAATTCAAGGATTGACGGAAACCGTATTTACAAACAGTTTAAAGTGTTTAAGATATTTGAATGAATTTAATTAAAAGTTATTTTCAATATCAGTCTAAATGAACACAAACTTTAAAATTGGACTAAAATGCATAAAACCCTTAAATTATATATATTTTCAATTACTTTCAGAGAATTATTATTACCGGTATTCTTAAGTTTAATTTAGTTTATAAGTAATGCACATTTGGGTCATTTGGGTCACAAAAAGGTCAGTACATTGCGCTTTAGGTTCTACTCATTTATTAACTTATGCTTTGAATTACTTTATTAACTAAAACTTTAAAACTTTATTCAATAGAGAACTCAACACATTTAATCACTTTTATGAGTGAAATAAATAATTGTCTTAAATGTTGTTTAATATGAATTGAATTAAAGTATAATTAATGGATTGGATCGCATGTAAACATTGAAATGCATTGAAATCAAACTCAAGTCATGTCTTATATGATAATCACTTTTAAGATTAAATTGAATGTCATTTATTGCAAACCAATCAATGAAATCAATAATATTTATATTTTTTATGACTAAACAAACACAAACAGAACTTAACCTCTAATTAATGTTAAGACTCATTCATTTGAATGAAACAATTATAATAATTGTGAGAAAAGACAAAACAGACTCAAAACGGTTCTAATGGGAGGAAATAATAGTCGAGAACCTGAATGGCCTCTAAAGAGCAGAATATGTGTGACATGAATGCTATGCAAAGGTGTAAATTATTGAATCCAATCAAACAAATCATTTGATTAATTAATTGAATCACAACCTAATGTCCATTATATTTCTAAATATAATCATATCTATTATTAATTTATAACTTCTTTTATAAGATAAAAAAAAATGAACTCAAGGCTCATAAAACAATTAGATTCTGTGTAAATAAAAATGAGTAATACTTTAATAGCTTTAATACCCTTTCATATGAAACCATACAATACATTAGTTTGTTTTGTTATAATCTATGACTGAATCATAAGTTATTTTGATATAAAACTTAACTATTAATCAATAGTAAAGTGAATCATATATTGATTGCAATAAATGAATAAATGTATTAATTAGTAGACAGAGAACTGTATTAAATATAAAATATAATTAAAATAAAATATTCGTAAGACTGAGAAGTCATGCAATTAATACTCAATTAAGTTAAGCTCTCATTAAAGGGAAAAATGAAATGAACTTACATTTGGTTGATATGCAGTCAAAGAAGTGTCAAAACAATTGATAAAACATTTTGATTGCTATTTATTAATACAAATATATAAATATAAGACTTATTAACATTAAATTAATAGTCGATATAATAGACAAAACGCCACGAATTACACAATCTGTGAATGAGTGTTAACTCAATTCCTATCATAACAGATGACGACAAATGCCAGCCTTTTATTGGTTCTGCTGTTAGACTCAGTTATACTGAGTTATACTCTAAAC
>JAQGCH010001759.1:0-14507 GCA_034699485.1 Nanhermannia elegantula | reverse complement strand
TGTAAGTTCATATTTAAATGCATTTCAAAACATATTATATTATCCATGTTTTGAAACTCAAGCGTAGAGTTATATTAAATAAAATAATTTTAACCTTTATTTTAATGTCAAACTAATGGGCGATAAAAACAACAAAAAAATCATAAAATAAATAAATAAATATTTACATCAATTGTGAGTTATTTGTAAACAAGAAACAAATAAATGGATTAATTGAGTAAAAAAATATCAAAAAATACAATAAATAAATAGAAATCTGATGTGAACTTAAAGAGAGAGAAATTACTTAAAAAGTGAGTGAAATAATGGCTTATAATAAGAGTCCAAACAATACAAAGTCTGTTAATAACGGTGTGAATAGTCGTGAGTTTGAGACTCATAATAGTGTTAACTATTGTTGCGATTCTTCGACAGATATGGTCTCAAAACCGTATATATTGAGTGAATGCAAGTGTGATAAGCAATACATAGACTTCTGCAAAATGCATGCCATCTCTCATTCGGAGTGTTGGCGGACAAAGAAAGTAAAATGCGATTTATGTTCGGTTACGACAGACATCAAGTCCATTCAGTGGCATATCATGAGTGATAAGCACAAAGACAAACACCAGAAGCTGATGGAATACGTATTCCTCTTCAGCATTCCGTTGCCCTCTCCTTCACATTGCGAACTATTGACCGGTCTTTTGGAGAAACATTTCGATAGAATAGCAATCGATTCGCTTAATAGAGACCAAAGAGAAAGAGTTGTCTATAAAATAAATCAATTGCTGAGAAAGAATGGTGTCAATCAGTTTGTGGTCCGACTGTACGGCTCTTCCATTAATGGCTTTGGGCTTAAGAATAGTGACATTAATATTGATTTAGTTATGAATTTGGCTCAAAATGCGAACCAAACTCTTGAACCGCAACAACAGTACGAATCGGCGGCTCTTATACTGTCAAAAGTGTCGGATATTATCGCAAAACACGGCAATTCACGCGATTTGCATAATGTTAGAAATGATTATAATCTAAAAGTACCAAAAGTTCATTTCAGTGATCGTAAAGTTAGACTCGAGTGCGAGCTCTCGATCACAGCTGAGAAGAGTTATCGCTCCTCTAAATTGCTCTCTCAGTACGCTCTCATCGATAGAAGAGTTCGTATATTAGGAACAGTTCTTAGGGATTGGGCTCAAAGTTATGGCTTTGATGATCAGGAGAACGGTCTTTGGCCTTCGTATGCGTTCCCCGTATTAGTGATACACTTCCTCCAACGCTGTGACCCGCCAGCGCTCCCGTGTCTGCACGAACTGTTCCCTCAAAAGCCTAACACCACTGAAGGAGCACAAGCACAACACGAGAGCCCACCAAAGCATGGGTTCGATGAAACTGAAGCTCTTGAGGAGGAGTTTGATTTGACTTCATTGGACTCTAAATGGCATCAACAGAATCACAAAAGTGTGGGTCAGTTATGGGTAGAAATGCTTCGTTACTATGCAGTTGAGTTCGATTCAGAGACTTATGTGGTTTCCATACGTAACCCAAGTGCTTCACAAACACATCGCGACAAGAACTGGACAACACGTATGTTAGCCATTGAAGACCCGTGTCGTCCATCACTCAATTTGTCGCGTTCTGTCGGAAGTATGAAATTGTATAATGTATTTGTCGAACAGTTGCGCAACACTTACAGATATTTCGCAATTCCGGTGCTTAATGTGATGCCCACTAATAGTTATGCAAACATTAGACATAAGCCTCTGTTCACTGAAAAAGAATTTGAAATATCAGTGGATCCGATCGATTATTACGACCGTTCAAAAGTTGATTTAATAACTCAATTGAATTATGTCTCTATTGAACTCAATAATGAATTTGAGTCCAAAGCCAAGAAAGAAAGCGATGACTCTGAGTCTGACGAAGAGAATAAGCGAAAAGACGATAATTTTCACTTAAAAACTCAGAGACTTATGACTACTTATGGGATACGAATGATATTACTCAATGAAATTAAATCATCGCTCAATTTAATACCAAAGGAGCATATGTTCTATTCATTCCAATACAATCGGTTGCCTTTCTTTAAAAAGCCGCAGAAATATTGTCGTCTCTGTAGGCGTTATGGTCACCAACAGAATAGATGTCCAGACGAACGATTACCACCATTAATGCCATTGCCTGAGGTTATGGACAGAGAACACGTTAATGTGTTGGATGACATCTGTTTGAAACTGTACTACTGTTTGAAAATGGAGAAAAACGATGAAGACCTCTATAGCCTAATAATGTCAGATTTGGAGCTCTTTATACAGAAAGAAATGCCAAAAGCGAAACTCGAATTGTTTGGCTCAACAAAGAATGGATTCGGGGCTCGAAAATGCGATTTAGACATATGCCTCACTTTTGAAGATAACGAGACCGGAGAAGGACTCGAATACTCCGAAATAATTGAAAAAGTTGGACAATTGCTCGGATTTCATAAAATGGTTAGAAATATAACGCCTATAACGTCAGCGAAAGTGCCAATCGTTAAGTTTACGTTTCTCTTCAATCAAAGGGAGTCAATTGACTGTGATATCAGTCTCTATAACATTTTGGCGCGTATTAACACTCGTCTACTCAAGTCTTACTGTCAAATCGACCAAAGAGTACCAATACTTGGCTTTATTGTTAAACATTTCGCTAAAGTATGTGTTTATTTGTTTAAATAAAAGTTAAATCAGTTTTTAATGCTTATAAACTTTTTTCTTTTTCATGAAAGACTTGCGACATATGCGACGCCTCGAGAGGAAGTCTCTCTTCATATGCCTATACATTGATGACAATCCATTTTTTGCAACAGAGAGGTGTTATACCTGTTCTACAAGAGATTGGTTTAGAGCACAAATTTGATCGTATTATTGACGGCTGGAATACTTGGTTTTTCAGTGATTTGAATAATTTGTCTAAAGTTTGGAATACGAATCGACCCAGAAATGAGGAATCAGTTGCTGAACTATTTTTAGGATTTTTAAGATACTATTCAGAAATTTTTAATTATGACGAGAATGTGGTCTGTTGTCGACAAATGGCTCCTTTGAAACGATTGGAAAAGATGTGGACCGGAAGGAAGCTAGCTATTGAAGGTAAACATTTTGCTTATAATTAGTTTTGAAAGCGTTCAAAATAATTGATTTGTAATATAAATATGTTGTAAACGTATTGACAACAATTTGAAAAACGATTACTTAAAGTGAGACAAAACGTTTAGCCTTAAGACTGAAAACCGCAAAAAAGTAAAACTAAAAATAGTTGAAAAGCTTATACTTATGTCTCAATTTATAGATCCATTCCTATTGTCTCATAACTTGGGCGCAGGCGTTGACAACCAAATGGCAGCTTTTATTAAGATTGCAATAGCTAAAGCACGTAATACAGTCGGGTGTCCGCCACGTGTCTTAAACCAGAGGTATAGAGATTGGAGCGAATACTTCTTTGACAAAAGTCTACTGACTCAGGGCTTGCCTCCGACCGGTCGCGGCTGTAGGACTTGCGGCAAAATTGGACACAAACAGAATAAATGCCCCGAAAGGCCAGAAAGACCGAACAGAAACCATAACAGAAGACAACAGAATACAAGATTAAAATAATTAGTTTTTTTAATGTTATCATAATTCTAATCATCTTATATATGGCTTCTCTTTATATTTTTAACCTTTATTTCGAAATTTATTTATTCAAATGTTATAAAATAGCGTAAACTCCCATTTCATTCAATCTTAATCTCAATTTTTGTTTCGTCTTTACATAAACATAATGTTTAATATAATTTCTTGTCTATTGTTTTCGTTTTCTCGACAGAATTTAATTTCACTTAAATTCAAATATATTTTTAACTTTTTTTTGTTTTGTTTTAACTCTAAAGTAAAGTACAATTAAAGTGAAAGTCCGTTGACCTTAAATATTATGTAAACTTTAACATCAATAGAAAACTTCCTAAAAAAAGTGGTTAAAAATATTTATTTTTTAACTCTTATGTCTATGTCTAGTCATCACTGCTTTTTAGAAAATTTGCGTCAATACGTCTCAAACAGAAAATGATTTTTCTGTTTGACGTGATTGACGTCTTCGGGATTTTGCTCTTTCATAGCATTAGATAATCGCAAACCTATGGATCCATTGGTGCGAAACCATAAATAAATATATATTTGTTTTGACTTTTATATAAATTTCTGTTCACTTCGAATAATAGCATTTGTTTTGTTCAATTGATTCTGATTTTTCTCTTTTTTTATTTATAAATCAAAATCATTTAATTCTTTTTGCTTTCAATAAAAAGTAATACAAAATTTTCCGGAAGTCTTATTCGCCAAATAGTTAACCAATTTCTGCTACAGTTAAGTATAACAGAAACTCTTTCAACGATAAGCAAATGGTTTGTTAATGAAAAAAAGTTTATGAATTCCAGACATTATTTGTCAGAATTGTATACATTTGTTGAATGATTTGTTTTAAATAAACTCATCAAACCTGAAAAATATAATAAGACATTTGGTAATAGCCTTGAATGATAATAGTTTTTTAGAAGAAAAGATATCAATAAATAGTATTATAGGTCGTCATCTAAATGATAGAATATTACATTTCTTTCAATCAAAGAATGTGTGAATGATTATTAACTTTGCATAACATTGTTTTTATTGAAGGATGAATTCCATTAAATAAGATCATTAGCTATTAATGACAGTACAGCCCAATAGTTTGAGATAGTTTTCAAACGAAGCCTACATTTAAGTCTACATTAGACATAACTTACAATACAATCAACATTTAGTATAAAAAATAGTTCTTATAATATATTTAAGCAAATATTCCGGTTTATTAACTTTAATAATTAGAAATTTATAGTATTTTTTTGATTTTATTGATGCATAAAATATTTTCGTGGTCTAGTCTTCATTGTACCGGTCAGTCATACTGTCATAATAGGCAGCTTTTTCTCGATAGTATTTTTTCAATAAATATAATTTATGTCTTAATTTATAACTTATTACTTTTAGATTTTTTAAAATAAAATTAATAATTTTGTCGGAACCAAAATTCTATTAAAAAATAGTGTTCCTGTAGAAAAAATAACCACTTTATTCGTCTTCATAATAAAGTTTCATTTTTTCGTGTATGTAATAATACTTATGAGTTCATTCACATAAGAATTAGCTGAGATTTTTGCTTAAATCAAACATTTGATGTTTCTCTAGATTTAGAGCTTTGTTTAGGTTAATAGCAGTTAAGTTTAACCTCTTTTCCCTATATTATTGAATCATTTTATGCACATTTAAGAATAGCCGAAAATTCATTACATTTAATTCGTTTTTTTCATTTCAATTTATATATAGCATATCGATAAAGGTGTTGACGAGCCTTTTCATCGAACTAGAAGTGTGTCATTTTATCTGATATAACATTTCGATTTCTTTCAGATTGCTTTCAACAGAAAAACCTTTATTTGATTTTGTTATCAGAAAAAATACGAGTATTCCTTAGAGAGGAAGCAATTTCTAATAGAATAGAAAACTTATAAAACTTTCAAATGATTTATAATAGAAATAAACCTAAGAATGAGATCGAAATATAATTATTTACTAATAAATTATTTTTATGCTCGAGATTCAGACAGAGATAAAGTCACTCTCATTAGAACAGTGATGTAGTGATGTATTGTCGTCTATTAGGTTATCAAAAGATAGCTGTTATATAAATAAACTATTTTATAAAGGACTCGATTCTGTGATATTTGAGTTTAATGTGGTTTAAAGATTCGATTGTATTCCTCAAAGTTTTAGCACTATTTTTATCAAATGGACTAATCAGCAAATAAATGCTATTAAAACTTTGTTACGCTTTTTAATGCCCTATTCATAGAAATTTGTTTAATGAAAATAATTTGAAGCAAAACAAGTTTAATGGAAATAATTTTCACAGGTTTTATAAATAAAGCTTAATTAAGTTTTTTTCGGTATAATTAGCTGAGAATTTGAATCTTATTTTTGTATGTGAGTCAAAACGAGAAAATTATTCAAAGCATTAAAAGTATTGCAGTAAATGCATTAATCATATCGGTTCACATCAGCATTTATAGCATTTATAAAACAGCTTCAATAAAAAGTTTTGCTAATGTATAACAATTTAGTGCATTTATAAATTATTCCTCTCAATCATTATATAAATTTAAGACTTAATTGTTGTCCTATTTTTCACACTCGCTTTACTCGATGGCCACAATACAAATAAAGTAGGCTTAAGATTATCATTAGTGAGTCTGAATACATGTAATTTATTATGAGATTTGTTATTTTGTATGAGATTTTCTAAACTATTTTTAAGATTTAGTTTACATTAAGAAATCCGAGCGAAAGGTTATTACTACTAAAGTTACCAGAGATTAAGCCATTCTATTCCTAAAATTAATTGTAACTTCTGTTGTAATCCATGTATTTAAACTTTAAAGCGTTTTTAACACAGATATGTACCCTATCTTCAAAACAATAGGCAGTATTTTAGGTCATTTATATACTTTTGTGGTAAGTTATTATTATATTGACTTAATTTAAGGTATATTTTTTAGTGAATTGCTTTCTCTTTCATTTTCACCCAGTACTATATCCTGATATTTTTGGTTGGGGTCAGACATAGGAAAAAATACAAAAATATACATTGAAATGATTGAGGACATGGACCCCCTTTGCCCCTATCGCTGGGTACGCCACTGTATTTATCCCAAACAGCAAAATTTTAATAACAATATAAAATTTTAATAAAAATAAATTTCAGATAAATATTTACTTAATATATTAATTACCTGTGAAATACTGACTTGCCCTTAATTATAATTTATTTACAATGATTTACATGTATTAATAAACTTTGGTAAATAAGTCCTAATAATCGCATAATAAGTAACAAACAGGTAATCATTTACTGTAAAATATATTCATTTATGTAAATGTTATTCTATAGTGTTGGTGCATTTTTTTAACTGCAAAAATGTTATTTGATTTTGGAGTGAATAACAATTTTTGTGTCTGACATCTCACTTGTCATTTACTTTACAAGTAAATAATATATTAGTCAAAAGTTAATAATTCATTTTGATTTTTGATACATTCAGATTCTACTGAAAAAAAGTTAATATTACTATTTTTTATCGATTTTGAGCTGAAAGTGTCTTAAGTTTGACTGATCTTTAAAAGTTTGTCTTATTAATGAAAAAATTGACAATTGATGAGAAACGTTGTTTAGATCGTGAGCTATTATAGTCAAAAAATCTCACGAATCTATAGGTATAACAGTTTCTTTTGATTGTATTATTATTGAAAATCAATTCTCATATCCAGTACTCTTATGTGATTTTGGCTCAAACTTAATTTTTGATTGAAAACTTGTCCTAAGCATCGATCAGTTCTTTACTTCTAAATTCAATGATTGATTAATAGTTAGCATCAGCTTATTCTCAACCAAATAGGCACTCATTTTATTCATTTAAAGCCAATAACAATTTTGAAACTTAGATATTAAGGTACTTTAAAAACCTTATTAAAAAGCAGTTTAATAGACAATACATGAAAAGTGGACTCTTATATGAAATTGAGAAATGGTTATTGAACACAGAGTTTAAATATAGGCATAAATAAGATGAAATAGTTATTTATTGAAAGCCACGAAAAGCAATTGAAACTACTGTATAAGTGATTTTTAAGGATGAGATCACTCGTAAGCTCGCAATATTGCGTGTTTATAGCAGTCAATCAATGTATATATCATTCTTCGCAAGTTTTATTACTAATAAATATCATAAATATAGGCTTAAGGACTAGATTTGATACCCTTTATGACCCATTAGTTAGTAATTATCAGTTGCGGATCAGTTGTAAGTAAAACTCGAACAGATTTAAGTAAAAGCCAATAAATGCTTTCTATTTAGATGAATGAAACAATTTTATTAAATATAACTGATTGTAATATGTTATTGACCTGCCCTTAAGGTAGTGCTATTAGCTTACTATTGGGCTTCTGGTCCGCGTTTGGCGTCATTTAATGCAAAAGAAGTTCAAATTCAAAAAGATTGAAGAGAGAGAGACCCTTCTTATAAACAGCATTTCGCTCTAAAATCATATACATGAGTGAGTTTAATGGTTGTGTTACCATTGCTTGCAATGCTTGTGCTGTCAGTCAAGCGTCAATTCCTGCTTTTGCGAAATGTGGGCCTGACATACAGTGCTCTGAGCTCTCTTTCTATCTCTATCTTTCTCTAACTGAGCCTACAGGAGCTCTCATTGGAATAGTTGCGTTTCAATGCATTGCTCTAACAATTTACTGATAATATGTTTCGCATTATATTTTTCATAAAATGTGTTTTTGAAAGAATCAGTTTTTAAAGCTTAAAAAGTTATTTTTTCTCTTTTTGATGGGGCTATCGCTTCAAAGTCACATTAAGTCTCTTTGCCAACAAAGTATAACAACACTTCTTATGTTTCAAAGAAAGTACACAACAGTTTTGTTTTATTAATAAAACAAAAAATGTTTAGACGTCTGTTTCATTCAACTTCAAAGAGGTTAAGACTGTTTTTTCTATTAAAATGTTTCAATTTATATCAATTTGGCCTCTTTTTAATGTGATTTGGTCTCAGTTACTGTTGGGATAAAAGTTTAGCTCAACTTTAAGAAACTTTTAAATTTTTGAAACAGTGATTACATAAAACAGTGAATATTTTAAAAAGTTTTGTGCCTATAAATGGTGTTCACTGAATGAGAGAATATAATTAAAAGCTGATTAGTTTATTTGATTTACAATATTTGATTTGATAAAAAAGTAGACGATAAATAATTTGCAACGTTATGCAGTGTGTATATTGTGATGATTTAGAAGTATAAAAAACTTCATTTGTGAGAAGACACCCAAAATTGGTTCATTTAATGCCTATCGACGCACGACAGACTTCCTCACTGTCTTACTGTTAAACTTGTGATGTTTTCAAGAAAATGAATAAAGAAATGTGTTCTCAACCCTTAACACAGACTCAATTTTGCATAATATTGAAAAAAAGGTTAAATTGTTATTTTATTTTTCATTGCCTTTGAAATGACGAAATGTTGTGCCAGTTCTTATCATTCGCATCATTTGTAATGTGGCTTATTTGTTGTCCTATTGTCAGCTCAATTAATACTAATAGTCATATCAGCTCAAGTGCTAATCAACTTAATCATGATTTGTACGACAACAGCACTAACACAACAGCTATTAATAACAATTTTAACTCTAGTTATGAGCACAGAAATGAGTCTAATGAGGATCTGAGCGTCAGTTCTACTCATATAACGTCTATGTTAAGGACTATTAATGGTGATTATGTTAATCAAGGGGTGAATAGTGATGTAAATTATAATAATGAGCCAAATAATGTTAACATAACTAATAGTAGAAACTCTAGTATTATATCTAAAAGAGTGCTGAATGTTGTGAATGAAAACCGAAGAGAAGACGATCTCGGGCTGCCTCCAGATATTGCAAATGAATATATCGATGCTGTGAATCCACCCAAATTCAGAATTCCTGTACATTATGGAGTCCAACAATATATAACATCATCTGCTTCACCATTGAGTACATACTTGAATCGTTTACGTGCCGGCAGTTCCATAGTATCGACTAAAATGAATTATTCCATACCAGTGAAGGCAAATGATTTATCGCGAAATACAGGCACAGATCTGGCGGCTCTCCTAAAAGCAGAATTCGATGCGAAAAAAGCTGAACTCGATCTGACTAAGCCTTACACAACAGCACCTAATCTTTTCGCACTTCTACCGGGAGGTCTCAGAACTGATAATCCGTTTTTAGAAAGCAATTACAAATCGCCAAATCGTGCGAAAACAAGTACTGATAGACCTCATTACATATCAGGCAATAGTAATAAAGATAATTTTCATAATTATAATTATAATGACGATAATATGGGACAGTTTGCATATAGTGAAGAGATACCTGTCCAAGAAAGCAACCCTTTATTTAAGCCAACGATTACGATAACACCCCATAGTATTAGTATTATATCAACCGTTAGCACAACTAAATCTCCTATTTTAAGAACTAGTACTACAATAAGACCGGTTCCACATAAAGTGAAAATAAAAACACTCAGCAGTTCAAGCACTACATCAACAACAAAGATGCCGACTATATCTATATCAACAACAATTGCCAGTAGTGTTAAGCAAAACAAAAGCAGTGACTGGTCGTTACGGGTAAATAATCAATCAATTGACGGGTCAAATGATTCGAAAAATTTAATTACTGGAGTCAAAGCCGATGATGGAAATCAGTCAAAAGAGCCTTTTGTTGACGAGAACACACTGATCAACAATAATAAGAAGAATAAAGTCATAAATGATGACTACGAGCCTGAAAGCAATCCATCAAACAAAACAGAATACACAGACTTTGATTATGCAGATAATAGTGTTGCAAATCCTAACTATACAGTACCGGACAGCTTCTCTGACCATCCGGGAGCTACTTATAGGCTTACCACAGAACGATTGGCTTACATTTTGATAGGTTCGTGTTGTGCTCTTTCTATACTATGTCTTATTGTGGTCGCGATGTCTGTCAGATGTCGTGATATGTGTGACGAATACCGTTCGTGGAAAAAAGCAGAAAAAGCAGCCCTACGTTGGCAAAGACGTCAGTACAGACTGGCTCACCATCAACAAGACCTGTCACGATATTTTCGTACATCAGTGGAAGCAAACCAAGACTCGAATACAAGGCCAGCAAACTGTCAAATAGGCTCAGCTCCAGCGCCTATGTTTGGGCCCACTTGTTGTCATTGTATAAACTGCTCGTCTTCGTGGCTGTTTCGCGATGCCAACAAAGGTGGCAGGGATTGGTGTTGCCAGAGGGGTTACTATCATCCGGCGCCTCGAGGAAAGCTTCCATTCGGAGCCGCTTCGAGTGTGAATACATTTATGCCAAGATATGCCAACAATACTAACAATAACTATTGTGATGAAGACGAAGACACCGATTCATTAAATGCTAGTGAAGTCATAGATAATCATCATGTAACTCATCATAATCGACAGCGAGACCATCATTGCGGTGAGAGGTCATCGTCTCCTTCGGCCAATTCAAGACCGATTCAGGTTCCCCGACATCAGCAACTGAGAAGAATAGCTCAGCCAAACGGTAACCCGAGTTGGATTCACTCGTCTGAAATAGTAGACGAAATGCATAAAAAGCACTGCAATCTTAATCATATTTCACGCGAGCAAATAGATCAGCAAAACTTCAATAATTTTAGACCAAGAAATCGACAGCATTTTAATGAGAATGTTGTCGTTTGGAATAATAATGATGAGAGACTTATTTAATTAATAGTTGTTTTAAATAGTTTTCAAGTTTTTCCAAAATGCAAGTTAGCTTACTATTAGACCTTAATTACTTGTTTTTAATGCACAATAAATTACAGCTCAAGTTAATGCTATTATACGTGTATAGCGTGAACATTAATTACTTTAATGAACTACTAAATCAATTTTAATAAAGCTTAGCTTCCAGTTATTTAAATTCCAAAATTAGTTGACAGTAAGTTTATAATTAATTTAATCTCTTTTTAAGTGATATTCGTTTGAATACTTTCATTTACAATTGAATTTGTTAATTATGAACTGTTTAAGTATTTCATTTTCTTGTGCTATTCAATTATCGGAAAAGATTGACAGAGAGATGAGTCTTATCTAACAAATTATCAACTCGTGAAACAAATTCAAATTCATATCGTATTTTCAGATTTAATTATTGAAAGTTTACTTAGAAATTCATTTTTTACAAAGAGAACTAAATAGAAAAAATTAAAGCTTATATGCATCGAGAGTTAGCATAATTAGATTCAAGTAATTAAATTAACTTAGTTTAAGCGAATTGACTCATGCAAACCATGCAAACAACACCATATAATTATCGTTATTATTACATATTATATTTCTGTTGCAATTAAGGGACGTTTTTTCAGTTTCTATAACTAGTTTATGAAGTTTTGAGTATTTTTTCAATATGAATAACCAAATCATTTAATTCGTGAGAGATTTGCGACAAAATATTATCATTAAATCTTTTAAAATAGATTTTAATAGCGATTTAGTTTTGAAAAATTGTGATAAGTTATCACTAATTCAATTTCCTCATAAAACTATTGCAATTGTGTTATAGAAAATTGAAGTTATGCTAAAAAGTTTCGCTTTGTTTGTTTCATATAATACGTGTTCGATTGTAATTGAGTTCAAAAGAAAAACAAAACTTGACAACAGAATAAAACTTAATTAAAGAAATTCTTATTATATTATCGTTTCAGAAAGAAACGTAATTCTCTGATCCAAGCGCTTGAGGTGTTCAACGATCCGTTCAAACAAAAAGGTTAGTTTTGGTCACTTTAAAAATAAAACCGGTAGTTATTCTTTCAAAAATACAAAACTCTTGATCTATAATAACTTCAAACTTATCAAAACTTTTCACAAAAACAATTCATCAATCTTTAGAGCTTAGTTTGAATTTATTGCATATTTTTAGAGCTTCCCTACTATTAAAACATGATAGAGTACCAAATTTTAACAATTAGAGGGGGGAGGGGAGGGGGGGGGGGGTTGTAGTAAATATGAATTCTTTTGCACATATAATATATTTTTAATATTAGAAGCGATCGGGTTATGACTGAAAAATGAGTGAATGATTTTAAACAATCAATTTATACAAAACAGGGTAATCGTTATTAAATGTTACCCTTATATCATACTATAAACTGAAGCTAACAATTGATTGACACGGTGTTCAAAGTTTGAACTTCAGACCATGTATTCATTGTTCAAATTCAAAAGCGAGCGATTAAGACAAGCGATAATTAGTTTGTCGCGTGCCTTAAATACTTGAGTTAGAAAACCTATGATATAATCAAAAGGAAATCAGTTTATTATGTGTCACTTTATTTATAAAAATAAAATAACAATTTTTAAACATTGTTATTATCAATGCTATGTTTGTTCCGTAAAACATAGTCCTGAAGACAAATTTTGAGAAATTATTTACTAATAAACAATTTTCATAATTGAAAAGTAAGGAAAAGTGTATTTTGTATATTCACTTTCACTTCGTCAATGAAACACAATAAGGCCATACTGTATAGACAAAAGTGCTACAGCTTTATCATATAATAATAGTATTTTTAATCTAATTATAAGTAATTGAGAGTAGGATTACAACAATAAATGTTTGACTGAACTATATATCTACTGTACCCGTACTGTATTAGCATTACAGACATTGACTGACTTCACTTAAAAATGAACTAAAATCATAAATATTAGTGTAATATAAGTTAATATTAGAGCCAGAATAATATTATTCTATAAGTATAGAAGCGTTAACCCTATGCTGCAAATAACTTACTATATTAGTACTCTTTGTTAATATTTTATTAGATTAAAACTTCATTACCTGTATTTAATTACAGTTATTTCAAGAGTTTTTAATCATTAGACTTCTTTTTAACTATTAATTATTGAATGGAAGTAATAATATTTTAATTAATAATATCTTTCAATATGTCCTCAAAACTATAAGAAATGCAATCGAAGAGAATTAAATTACATTTTTTAATTGACGTCTATTAAAGATGACACACATTAGACGATTGGCACAAATTTGATAAACTTTTTAATTAGAGTAAAACATTAGTCTACTGTATATAGAAATAATATCAAATGAACTAAACTGAATGCATGCTCGATCTCATGTACCACTTGTGAAACAGTATAAATTCACCTGAAAAGTAACAATATGTGAGAAAAGGAGCCAACAATAGTTTTAAAGCTTTTTTAGCATATTATCGCTTCATCAGTCACCAGAGTATGACAAATGTCATTAGAAATTATTCTTCTTCTTATCTAAAAAGATAAGAATAAGCTTTTGTAATACACTTTTTCGATTAACTTGATATTAAAGACAATATTTTATTAAACAATTATTTAAACTCAACAAAAGCACAATTTTTATTATAAAACCTTAGATTTTGTTAAAACGGTGCTTAAAAATAAAAAATATGTCACAACTGATTAAACTGATGCTAAATAAAAGTTACTGATTGTACAGTGACTTTAGTATAACAAATAATTATATAACAAATAATTTAGTGAATTATTATTTCTTTATTTCTAGATATATGTCATCTTTTGCGGAAATTGGAAAATATTCATGAGTTTAAATTCAGTAAATAAGGAAACTATAGGATGAAAAACAAGTTAAAATTTGAAAACAGTTCAATCTTATAGTAAATTATAATAATTATTGTAGTTTTGTTCGATACCAACAGTTACTTCAGTTATAAGAAACACTGTATATATGAATATTGAACATAAGAGTAAAGCTCATGGTATCATACAATTGACATTGAGATGCATTGAAATTATTTCAATATTTGCATCACATTTATGCGCTG